>PVIR01029370.1:0-21158 GCA_004026965.1 Petromus typicus | reverse complement strand
ATCTTCTGTAGAGTTTTGAACATAAATGGGTGTTGTACTTTGTCAAACGCTTTTTCTGCATCAATTGAGATGACCATATTATTTTTGTCCTTAAACCTGTTAATATAGTGTATATCATTTATTGATTTATGTATGTTGAACCATCCTTGCATTCCTGGGATGAATGCAACTTGGTCAGGGTGTATAATCTTTTTGATAATTCTCTGTATTCTGTTTGCCACTATCTTTTTTTTTTTTTGTTGTTTTTTTGAGACAGGGTCTTGCTTTGTAGTTAAGGCTGGCCCCAAGCTCAGCCTCATACTCACATCACAGCAATCCTCCTGCCTCTGCCTCCCAAGTTCTGGGATTACAGGTGTGAGCCACCATGCCCGGCACTGTGGTATATGGTACTGGTTTCTGCTGGGTGTGAGTCTCCACGCCCAGTATTGTATGTGATTACTGGGGAATCAAACCCGGGCCCTTGTGCTTGCAAGACCGGTGCCGGAAACACTGAACTAACTCCCTGGCCCTGTTTGCCACTATCTAATTGAGGATTTTTGCATCGATGTTCATTGGAGATATTGGCCTGTAGTTCTCTTTTTTTGGTTGGGTCTCTCTGCTTTTGGAATCAAGGTAATGGTTGCTTTCAGGAATATGTTTGGGAGTACTGCTTCCCTTTCCATTTCATTGAAGAGTTTCAGAAGTAGAGGCACTAACTCTTCTTTAAAAGTTTTATAGAATTCAGCAGTAAAACCGTCAGGTCCAGGGCTTTTCTTTGTTGGCAAGTTTTCAATTACATTTTCCATTTCACAGATTGTTATTGGGGTATTTAACATTTCTATCTCTTCTTTATTCAGCTTTGGGAGTTCATGTGTGTCTAGAAATCTATTCATTTCTTCTCCATTTTCCATTTTATTGAAGTATAAATTTTCAAAGTAGGTGTTGATTACCCTGTGGACTTCCTCTGAGTCAGTAGTAATTTCTCCGTTCTCATTCCTAATAGCTTAGATATGAACCTTTTCCTTCCTTTCTTTAATGAGGTTGGCTAAGGGTCTATCAATTTTGTTTATCCTCTCAAAGAACCAACTTTTCAATTCATTAATTTTTTGAACCATTCTCTTGGTTTCTATTGCATTAATTTCTGCCCTGATCCTTATAATTTTTTGCCTATTGTGAGCTTTGGATTTGTTTTTCTCCTCTCTTTCTAGTCGCTTGAGGTTCAGCATTAAATTGTTTATTTGAGATTGCTCCGTTTTCTGGATGTAGGCTTTCACTGCTATGAATTTTCCTCATAGAACTGCTTTCATTGTGTCCCATAAATTTCTATAAGTTGTACTAGGGTTATTGTTTAGTTGTTAGAACTGCTCAGTTTCTTCTATAATTTCTTCTATGACCCATTGGTTGGTCAGCAGAGTGTTGTTCAGTTTCCATGTGTTTGTGAAGATCCTGGGCTTTCCTTTGCTATTCAGCTCCAATTTCAGGGCACTATGGTCTAACAATATACATGGAATAACTTCAATCTCTTTATTTTCTAAAACCTGTTCTATGAATGAGCACATGAGCACATGGTCTATTTTGGAGAATGATCCATGAGCAGCTGAGAAGAATGTATATTCTGAATTTGTGCGGTGGAATACTCTGTAGGTATCTATTAAGTCCATTTGCTGAAGAGTCTGGTTGAGCTCAAGGATTTCCTTAGTGACTTTTTGTCCAGTCGATCTGTCTCTTTGTGACAGTGGGGTATTGAGGTCCCCTGCTATTATTGTATTGGAGTATATCTGGCTTTTCAAGTCTGTTATTGTGTGTTTTATATAGTTGAGTGCATTATAATTTGGAGCATAGATATTTAAGATTGTGATTTTTGTCTCTTGGATTTTTCCCTGAACTAAAGATAGTGTCCATCTTTATCTCTCTTTATCAGTTTTGGCTTGAAGTCTATTCTGTCTGCAAATAAAATCGCCACTCCTGCTTTCTTCCTGTTTCCAGTCGCATGGAGTATTGTTTTCCATCCCTTTACCCTTAGTCCATGGGGTTCTTTCTTATGTGTGTTTCTTGTATGTAGCATATTGTAGGATCTTGCTTTTTGATCACTCTGCCAGTCTGTATCTCTTAATTGGCGCTTTGAGACCACTGACATTAATGGTTGTGACTGATATAGGTAAATTTAGTGCTGCCGTGTTTTCCTGTTCTTGGCTGTGCTATTCTAGTTTTGCCATTTCCCCATCAGTTTCTTGTTTGGCCCAACGGGTTGACTCAGTTAGGTCTCATGGATTTGTAACTTTCTTTATTTTTCTCCAAGTTATTCTTTAAAATGTTTTGGAGCATGGGTTTTGTATTTGTGAAGTTTTTCAGGTGTTCTTTGTCATGGAAGTATCTTATTTCCCCATCAATTTTAAAGGATAGTTTTGCAGGATACATCCATCTGTGTTGGAAGTTGTTTTCCTTTAGGGCTTGGAAGACTTCACTCCATGCTTTTCTTGCATTGACTGTTTGAGTTGAGAAGTCCGCTGTGATCCTGATGGGCTTCTCTTGGAATGTAACTGCTTTCTTTTCTCTGGCTGCTTTCAGTATTTCATTCTTTTTTTGGATATCTGGAATTTTATGATTATATGCATAGGTGTAGATTTTTTCATGTCATGGGCATGTGGTATTCTGTATGCTTCCTATATTTGTATGTCCAACTCTTTACCTTTTTCTGTGAAGGTTTCTTCCATTATCTCTGTGAATAGCTTTTTGATGTCTTTAGCATTGTCTCCTGCTTCCTCAGTAACTCAAATCAATCTTATGTTATCCTTCTTTGAGTCATCTTGGAGCTGTTGGATTGACTTTTCATTATCGCTTGCTTTTTTCCATAGATTATGCCTTTGCAGTTCATTGGTTGAGATTCTGTCTTCTAGGTCTGAAATTCGGTCTTCTGCCAAATTCAGTCTATTGCGCAAACTTTCATTTTCTTTCTTAATTTCCTGGGCTTCTGCTTGTAAATGTTTAAAAGGTTCCATTGCTTTTGCTATCTTAAATTCTATCAACTCAATGATTTCTTCTTTAGCTTTATTAATCATCGTGTTGTCAGTGTCCAATATTTCTGATTTCATTTCAGAGATCAGTTCTGACTTCCATTTTACTAGATCTGCTTTGGTTACCATCTCCGAGGACCCCGGAGACTTGCCTTCAAACTTCTCTATTTCCCTTTCCCCAGTGTTACCTTTAGGTAAGGATCTTTGCATCTGAGATTTTGTTTTCTCATGTCTGAGTTTTTGTCCTAGCTGTTGTTTTTGGCTTTGTATCTGCCCTGTTTTCTGGCACTGTTTGTTGCAAGTCACTTTCCTCCTAATAGTTAGATACCTTAAAATATCAGTGTTTCCTGGGTTGTTCTTTACAGCGTGTATTGAGACCTAAGAAAAACCCCTATTACTGGCACACTATATGAGGCACTCAGTCAATACAGTCAGAACACCTTGTCCTGTCTGCTTTAGAGGCAGGAAGGTTCTGTCTCCTGCACTGCTGCAATGGCTCTGCAATGGTTCCAATGGGCTCTGCAAGGTTCCAATGGGCCTGCCTGCTCACCAATATAGAGTCTCTGGGCTCACTTGTGCAGTCAGCCTGGAGGCCAGTAGGCTGTAGGCCCTGTGCAGCTGCAATGGTAGGGGCTGATTTTCCAACAGGCTCACCTACTCACCTATACAAGGTTACTGGATGTGCTTCTTCAGTTGATGTGGAGAAAGTCAAACTCTTACCTGCCAAACTTAGTCCCTGGGTGCTCTTCCGGTGTCGGCCTGGTGGCTAGTAAGCTCCAACCCTGGTGCAGATTCAGTGGCACAGTCGCTGTTTCTAGAGCCACCCACTGCTCTCAATCTTTAATTGTTAAACACATGCTACTCATTAATGGCCCAATTGTCTCTCAAAATGTTTCTACTACTGTGCTATAATGTAGGTAAAATGCACTATTTAATAATTTCACTCCTAGAACTTGACTGTTGTCACCTTTGAGAAGCCATCTTTGACCATCCTAGACAATGTCTTGTTGTCAGGGACTGTCTCTTTTTTTGGTTATAGCTCCATTGCCTACTAAGACTTGGGCTATGGTGCCTGATCAACAGAGGCAATGAGAGAAGATATATTTTACAGTCTATTCTTTGCTTCTGCAGAAAATGATGGCACATGCCTATATTTTAGAACTCAGGTACAATTGGGAATATTTCAGGAGAAACATATCATTCAGTACTCTTATAGTCTCCAAAAATAAACGTGTTACTTCAGAAAATGTGTCTTCAGAGCCAGCGATTTAGCTCAGTGGTTCTGGCGCCTCTTTCAAGTGCAAGGGCCCAGGTTTTATCCCTGGTAACCACATACAACAATACTGGGCATGGAGACTCACACCCACCAGGAATCACTACCACATACCACAGTGCCAGGCATTGTGGCTCATGCCTATAATTCCAGCACTCAAGAGGCAGAGGCAGGAGGAATGCTGTGAGTTCAAGGCTGAGTTCAGGGCCAGCTTGGTCTACAAAAGTGAGATGAGACCATGTCTCAAAAAAAAAAAAAAAAAAAAAAAAAAAAAAGGGATCAACGAGATGACCAAAAGTGGTCATTGAAAACTCCCTCCCATGGGTGAAATATGTTTTTACAAGTTCTTAGGTTAAAAACTAAATACCTAGTGCAACCTAGTTGGGAAGTGGGCCCAACAGAACCAGATAACAAGACTTGTGGGCCTGAACCAGTCACATTCTGTTATAGTACCACAGAATGGACAAACTAGAAAAGTAACACTGAGAAGTGGGTCTATTGCTTAACAAAGAAGACTTGAAAACATGGCAGAGGCTTTGCTACTTTATTATAAAGCCTGGAAGAATATGAAGGCATTGCTAGGAAAAGCCTAGATTCTTGTGACTGGAGCATGAAGAGTAATTCTTGTGAGGAATCAGAAGACAAGAAATTTAGGGAAAGACTAGAACTTCATAGAAATCACTTAACAGCTCATGATGAGAACATCAGTAGAGATATGGACAGTGAAAGCTGTTCTGATCAGATCTCAAAGATAACTGAAGAACAGAATATCTGGAACCCTGGGAGTGAAAGCTGATGCAGACACAAGGATAAACGATAAGGGTAAAGGTCCTTATTATAGTATGGCACATAATTTGATTGTATTTTGTCTATGCTTAATAACTTCAGAGGAGATAGATATGAAGAGCAATGAACTATAGCTGAGAGGAGGAATTTTTAAGCAAAATTTTGAAGGAAATGTGTAGAGCTGTGTGTCTCCATTAATATTTGAGAAAACAAAATGATTTAAAGATTACATTTAAAATTAGAAAAGAAATTATCAAATTTGTAAAGTTGGTGTCCCACTTATGGACTAAGTCAAAAGACAACTTTGGGCGATCAATGATCTTTTGCTAAAGAGAGTGATGTAATTTCAGCTGTGTGGGAGCCTGAGGCAGGAGCAGTGATTGTCTACAACAGCCTACATGATTTAACAAGTTAGTGAAATCCTGGTTCAATATAAACACTGATGTTTAATGATTGAGTTACCTTCATGGGACCAGGTAGTTAAATGCATTTGTCGCTATTTTACAGAGTATGTACATTACCATATTCAGAACAAATAAATGGCCAAAGGAAGCTCTAACTTGATGATTTTGCTTTTATTTGTGTAATTCTTACATGCAATGTTACTGTACTATACTATAATGCAATATAAAACTAAAGTAAAATTGATTAAAAAAAACTATAGTACTCTATAGACAAAGAGTGCTGTACAAAAATACATTGGGGCTCTGTAAATAAGATGTTCAAAACTGAAAATAAAAGATTTGTCATGAGTCTGAGTGGCAAGTAGTAAGTCTGAACAAGTATGCCTCTGTTGTAAATCTCAGTAGACATTAATTAAACAGGTAGGTCTTAAAATGAGGAACATCTGTGTAATTAAAAATGAGTTGTGGATATAAATCAATCCAAATACCCTGGGTTCAATTCCCTGTATCACAAAGCTAAAGAGAAAGAGACAAAGCAGCAAGACAGAAGTGGAGCAGATGCAATTCTTTAGAACAAAGAGGGAAAGATTCTGACAGCATTTAAGGTACCTTTGAGAGATGCCCCTTCCATTCCAAGTCTATCAGAGGCTTGAGATCAGAGTTTCCAGAGGCATCCACAGAACCTTAATGCTTAATGCCTGGGGTGACCTCAGAACCATTTCCTGTGTTCCAAAGCGATGCCTCCTGACCACCCCAGACACAGCCCAGGTGGTCTGAGGCATGGCTCTGGCTGCTGCCTCGGTGCCTTGGTGGCACACCCATGGTGCTAATATTGCAGACACATGGTATGCTGGAGCCACAGGGCCACAGAAAGGATGTCCTGAACATGAGAGGGAGCTGGGCACAGACTTGCCACAGGGAAGGAGCTGACGCAGAATTCTGCATGCATCAATACCTACCAAGCCATAGAAGTAAGGCCACCACAAGCAATCCTCTCTTGATATCTGTTCAAGTCATTAAAGTGAAACCTACCCTGAGATTCGAGAACTGTAGGAATACCAGCCCACTTCTCCAGCCTGGGAGTGAAAGCTGATGCAGACACAAGTCTCCAATTTATGAAAGCTACTAATGAGCTGAGATCAGCCATTGAGCTGAACTGCATAAACTTTGGGAGTCTGATCCTGGCCCCAGTGTTTCCAGTGTGCAGGACATGGAATAAAATGAGATTATTCTCTTAGATTAAGAATTGATATCATGGGCTGGGGATTTAGCTCAGTGGTTCTAGGGCCGGCCTTGCAAGTGCAAGGGCCTGGGTTCAATCCCCAGCAACAACATACAACAATGGAGGGTGAGGAGACTCATGCCTACCAACAATCAGTACCACATACCACAGTGCCGGGTGTGGTGACTCCTGCCTATAATCCCAGCACTCTGGAGGTAGAGTCAGGAGGATTTTTGTGAGTTCAAGGCTGAGCTCAAAGCCAGCCTGAGCGACAAAAAAAAAAAGCAAGATCGTGTCTTCTTAAAAAAAAAAAAGAATTGATACTGTTCCCACTTTAGGATTAAAATATTTAAGACCAATCACCTTCCTTCCTTCCTTCCTTCCTTCCCTCCTTCTTTCTTTCTTTCCCTCTGCCTATTTTTGTTCTTTACTTTTAGAATGGGAATGTTCATTCTATGCTTGTTCTACCACTGTGTTTTGGAAACACTTAATTCATTTATTCTACAAGTTTTATAGCTAGAAAGAAATTTGCCTGCAACTGAGTCATGCTATAAATCTCATCTGTATCTAATTTAATGAGACTCTGGACTTTGGTCTTTTGATTTGATGTTGGAAGCGGTTAATGTTGGGACTACTCAAATGTAATAAATACATTTTGTATTGTGAGAAGAATATAACATTGGGTACAAAAGTTGGAATGTTATGGTTTGAATGTGTCTCTCAAGGTTTATATGTTGGAAATTTAATCCCCAATAGCACAGAATTGGGAGGTGAGGCCTGGAAAGAAATGACCAGCAATGAGGGCACTGCTTTTCTGATGGGGCTGATGTCACGAGGCTGAGTTTGTTTTGTGTGCTCCATTCCCTCTTGCTCTGTCTCTTTCCCTCCTCTTTTAGCCTTTACCATGCAATGACAAATGTTGAAGGCCCTCACCATATGCTAGAGCCGTGACTTTAAATTTCTCAGTCTCCAGAAGCCAGTTCCAAATAAATTTCTGTTCATTACAAATTACTCAGTCTCAGGTATTACATTTTAGAAGCATAGAATGGTCAAAATGAAAGAAGGGAAAAATTAATAATTCAAATTTCCCTCTGTGTCTAGAGCAATCCTACTGGGAAAATTAATTGGACAGTTGGGACTATGACTGGGCCGAGGTCTCCTCCTTGCACACCATCTATGACAAATCCAAACCTGAAGACTTCACTGGACTCTTCATCTACACCTTTGGGAACAACAAAGACCCCAGTGGTAACAAGTACTATGATGCTTCCAGGCAGAACTACATCAGGACCTTCATCTACATAATTCCTCATTGTTCTAGGATGTGAGAATATGCTGTCCTTTGATTGACTGGTTACATTTGTTGTTCCTGAGATATTTAAACCACTGCCATATGAATGACCTGTAACATTACTTGCTTTGAATGGACTAAATAAAAGGTGTGGCAAGCTCGGGTCTGCCATCTTTTGCTACCCAGAGTAGCATGAGTCAGGTCCAAGCTCAGCTTCTTGTCTAAGTCTCATTTTTGCCTAATTATTAATTATTTCACCTTGTGCTGTCAGACTCACAGAAAACTAAAACTTACTGCTAAGATTCTAGTTATGTTCCCTACACCTCTGTATAATTTAAATTTTATTTCAGATTATGCTACTTTAATTAAATAAATATGTATGAGTTATGGCCCCCATTTAGACTTATTCTTGTGTTTGGTCCTATTGAGAATCAAAGAAAAGTAAGAAAGGAATTTAATGAAGGTTGTAGACTTTTTATATGATCTTAAAAGAAGCTCTGTAGAAGAACCACAGCTTTCTACAGAATGGAATATTACACTGCCATAAAAATGATGTTTGAGTCATTTATACTTAAATGGACATAACTTGAGGATATCCTCATAAGTGAAATAAATAGGTCACAGATAGGTAAATATCGCATCTTTTCTCTAGTATGAGAGAATAAAGATGTAAATGAGTTCTAGAATTGTATGTTACATATTATGAAATAGAAAATACTCAAAGTGAAATAGGGTGAAGGGGGAAAATAATGAGATTATAACAAAAAAGAAAAGAAACAAAGTTTAAGTATATAGGGGGTGGGGTGGTAGGGTGTGTAGGGTTATGGGAAAAAATGAGAATTAAGTTGTGTCATATACTGATACAAATTCTCATTGTTGAGTGCTATCATGATGTGTATATGTAATGTACCAATAAAGATTTCAAGTTAAATAAAGCTCAATACATATAAGTGGTAATCCCACAGATTTCTGAATTTTAATATCTACTGTAGCTTGTAATAGTGTTGTTTTATGTCTTTCATAATTTATTTTAATTGGATTTTCCATTAAAAATACTTTTAACCTCACTGACATATGAATGCAAGCTCCTGTTTTTTGCTCCTTCTTCTTGTATTTAAAAGATCATAGTGGTCCTAGTCATTCTAGCTTTTTCATACAAGATCTGCCATGGTGGATTTCAAAGCTGCATTCCAGATCATTTTTATTGGTTTAGAAAGCTCTCCTTTCTCTATTTCCTATTGCAAATATTTCCTTGAAATTGTGTCCTTTGAATACATTACAATTTGCTTATAATTATTGGTCATCATCTGCTATAGTAGAGAACCATCTATCTTCCTCTGTGTGCTGAGCTGATGTGCCGGAGATTTTTAGGAAAGCATCCTTTTATTTGGCCCCTTCACATGGGAAAGTCATAAGTAAAATCAGATTTATGAGAATTTGTTCTAATCAACTGAAAAATATTTTCCAAATACAATTTTACAGCAAGAAAATTATACTGTTACATATATAAAGCTGGCCTAAAACTCTACAAGCAAATTTTTATAATAACAATAAAATTGTAATCCAATAGTTAGAAGATGGAGTACTGCAGATACTATCATAAAACTTTTATATCGTGAACAACTATTCATTGGGCCAGAAATAAAGCTTACTAACTCTTGAATTCATTCTGGTCTAACTAGATATCATTACTGCTAGAACTTTAGCAGAAGATATGTTAGCTGTGTAGAGTATGTAGAGTATTCTGCAATTGATAGCTGAGTTTAGAGACCTAGAAAATAATCATTTTTAAATTAGCATTCTAAATCAAAGGGCTTCTAAAATAATAGAAGCACACAAGAAATTATGGAAGAACACAAGAAGTTTGAATATCAGTTCAGGCCAGGATTTCTTGTGCTTTCCATTTTCTCAGTCCAAGAGAAATGTAGATAGAAGTGTAATACTAATATCAGAATTAAGCACCAATACACTTGTTTATGTTTACTATCTACTTTAAGTTTTTTTCTACCTACAAGGTCATTTACCTTTCTATTTCAAGGCACTTGGTAATAGCAGTAGATATGTGATTCGTAATTCCTTCCAAGGATTTCAGTTCAAAGTGAATGTGCTGAGGGCTACTGAGAGGAAGAAAGCAAAGAGTAATAAAAAGATGAAAAAAAAAAAGAAAAAGAAAAGATGCTGATAACTCAGTACAGGCAGGAGAGTGGAGAACTGTTGTCTTATCCCTAGTTTTGAGACTCTTGATAGTGGTTGCTTGAAGTCAACCTGATACACACAAAAACCGGGCTTAACTTTCAGGAGTTGATTTCTGTGTCTATAGAAGAAATCTGTCATTATGAGAGAGTCTACGTTGGGTGCTCAGCAGACAGGACATGACGAAGAGATGAAGCAGTACTTCACAGAGGCCGTAGAATAGACAATATAGGCAGGGCCCAGACTATGCACATCCACGCCTCAGAGAATCTTAAAGGAGAGCTTCAAGTCTGGCTAGGGCAAGTGAACCATGCCTGTCTCCTGAGCCTAAAGGTTGAGACTTTTTCTCCCTGCAGATCCGTAGACCCTTAGGTGCTTGAACACACTCACTCCCATGTGTTGTACCTTGTCAGAGGTCATCTTGACAGCCCCACCCCTCTGGTCTCTCACCCTTGACCTCATCTCCACCATAGCTCATGCCATATAGACCACCCACTCATGAAATTCTCTTATTGAGCAAAACTCTAGGTCAAACCTATAGACCCCCCATTCCTCCCAGCCTTCACCCTGCCCTGTGACCTTTTGCTATATATGTGACACTTAAGCTTGAATAAATCAGAGTTGCAGAAACCTTCCCTAGGGTCTGTAATTGACTCTGTGCCTCACCCTCTCTGGCCGAGAAAGCCTCACATAAACAACAACCAACAGAAGAGTTGAGGCTGGGCCAGGTAACTGCCGAAGACCACTGGGTATGAAGCAAGAATTACAGCAGTTCTTTAGACTACTGATGGCACAATTAGAGGCACAAATAGGGACCAAAAAGCAGTACATACATGGAAAGGGACACAGGTGTTGAACAGTGAGCCCAAGACATTCTTTTCTAATGCATCTTTGCCTCTACAATGAGGACACTAACACACACCCCTCATTGTGCAAAACACTTGGGCAGGAGGAAGAATATTTCAGAAACAGAAAAAAGTCAGTAACCACAGATACACTCAAAACAATCAGTGTGGTCAATGGAATAACTTACAGTATCAGGCTAAGTTTCAGGTGCTTTATGTTTTCTGTTTTTTAGAATCAATAAACTCATTCCTTTGCTCACATACGCATTGCTATGTGTGTGTGTGTGTGTGTGTGTGTGTTTGTGCATGTGTGTGACAAAGAGATTGTAAGTGCTCAAAGATGTTTCTTTTAAAAGTTTATAAGGAAATAAATATTTGCCAAGTGGATCTGTAAAACTCTACCATTCCAGTTGGACTTCTGAGAGAGAAAAACACATTATTAATAATTATCTCTGGACAACAGGCATAAACTAGGACTGCTTCAGACCATCAGGGACACATTTCACAGACAAAAAATGGAGCTTGGTTTAAAATAAGAATTCTTCTTTGAGAAAGGGAGAAAAGAAGGAAACTTTTACTTTAATGTAAAACTATATGTAATGTATATTTATAAAAGAATATTTCCCTGGGCTTACCTGTGGTCTGAAAGGTTACATAAGTAAGATGGATTTGTTTTATTTAGGAAATACACACATTCAGTAGGTGAAAGTTGGTTAGGAATTGAGCAAGGGCCTTAAATGGAAGATAATACTTGAGGAAATAGACTAAGTTCTATCAACTTGATTGGATGAAGAGACACGTGGTCAGCCACGACTACGGGCCAAGCAGTAAGTAGAGTTTCTCTGGGCTTTTAAGGTCATCTGACCTGTGCTTTCCTGCCATCTCTGTGCACAACCAAGATGCTCAAACTTTTTATAAAATCTAATGTTCTTTGATTATAGTTTTGAGCAATTACAAGGTGAGAATGAAGAAAAAGGAACTATATCTAGTAAAGAATAACACAGAAATAGTGAGGCAATAATTCAAGACATTCACCAGCTAAAGTCTATTAGAAAGTTCAAAATTCACTGGAAGCAAGAAATTAGAGAAGATGCAATCCAAAGAATTTAAACCCTTCACAAATCTAGAGAATGAGTGAGTCCTGTACGTGGGTGTGGGTTTCCACTGGCAGGATGAGGATTCAAAAATTTTGTAAAATATCCAAGTAAAAATTGTCCTTATAGGGCTAGGGGTTTAGCTCAGTGATTCCGGCACCTGTCTTGCAAGTGTAAGGACTCGGGTTCGATCCCCAGTAACCACATAACAATACTGGGTGTGGAGACTCAACCCAGCAGCAACCAGTACCACATACCACAGTGCTGGGCACTCACACCCATAATATAGGTGGCTCACACCTATAATCCCAACACTTGGGAGGCAGAGGCAGGAAGATTACTGTGATGTGAGTTTGAGACTGAGCTCAGCGTCAGCCTGAACCACAAAAGCGAGACCCTGTCTCAAAAAACCTAAAACAACAACAACAACAACAACAACAAAATTGTTCTTATAGGGCTAGGGATTTAGCTCAGTGGTTCTGGCACCTCTCTTGCAAGTACAAGGGCCTGGGTTTGATTCCCCAGGGTAACCACATCCAATACTGGGTGTGGAAACTCACGTCCACTAGCAATCAGTACCACATACCACAGTGCCGGGTGTGGTGGCTCACACCTGTAATCCCAACACTCGGGAAGCAGAGGCAGGAGGATTGCTGTGATGTGAGTTTGAGGCTGAGCTCAGGGCCAGCCTGAACCACACAAAGCGAGACCCTGTCTCAAAAAAAAAAAAAAAAGTTCTTATAAGCCAAGAAACTTAGAAATATCTGAGCTGTAAAAATCTAGGTGAAACACATTTTATCTAAATAAGATATAATTTGAGTGGTTAATCCATAGCCTTTATTGAGTAACCATTATAAGTAGATGTTCATACTCTGCATGATGACAGTCTTGAGTGTGGTTAATTCAATAGTTACAAAGAAAATAAGGGAAAGATTTAAATTAGCATTTTTCTATGCATATTGAGACATCTTTTCTTTCTAATGTGTTAACTATACTTAAGTGATGGTGATTTTCTACACTCAAGTTGTTTATTATTAGTCAGTAACTATAACTTAGAGACAGGGTCATAGATTTATACCTACCAGTTACTTAAAGTTCATGAAATGCTTTGAGCTCTCTAGAGAAAATCACTGACTGCACATAAAATAATAATAAAATAATAATATGCCCAAGGATAAACTATATTTCTGTGTTTTCATACTGTGAGCATCATGGGCATTTTACAGTATGGGTTGTTTATAATTGAGACACCCAACTGTTACTGAAAGACTCAGGCAGGAAAAGGGAGTAAACAGAGGATAATAATCCTGATAATAATAGGAGGCTGTTTTTGCAGTAAGCCAGGGTGAGCTCCATTCTCCCTAGGAGTAAACTGCTCAGTCAGTAGCTCCTCTGTAGTACCATGTGGTAAATTACATCTTTCCAGGTATTAAATGATACCTGATGTCTTGGAAAAATTAATGGGTGAATAGTTTAAGAACATTTTATTCCCTCTGTATCTACATAGGATTCTGCCCAATTAAGTTTTGGAGCACAGAATTCGGCCTGGAAAGAACAATTTAAAGGTCTAGCATTATCAAAGCAATATAAAAGCTAGTCTCCAATGTATAGTAAGGATAGGAATTTTCACCATGGGTAAGACTTTCATTATCAGCAGAATTATTACATTTCCCTCAGGGGCCAAAAGTAGGATAAGGTCAGGGATCTGCTGAGAATTACCATTCAAACATGAAATGAATGAACACATTTGTACATAAGTAATGGGTCAACCATCTCTTGGTCTTTTCTACCTTAGTGTTAGAGATAATTCAGATTATTAGTCCATTAGATAAAAAGAAAGCTGCTGTTTTCACTAGAAATATATTTTCTACATTTAATGACTTCTATATTCATTAGAACAACATGGAATTCAAATGTGTAGGCTGGAGATATGATTGGATTTTAACTGAGGTGAGTATTTTTTTTCCCCCTTTCAGTTTCGTTTTTAAGTAGAGACAGCTAAAAAGGCATTTTGTTCACTTTTATCTAATTATTTTGCAAGTTCTGTTTTACATTTATTAAAATTAAATTAACAGTGAAATTAATGAATGTTAGAGAAGAGTTTTCTTTAAAGAATCTGATTATTGTGTTTACGTAAGCAAAAATGTTTATACCTTTATATTTAATAAAACATCGTGGAAAGCCTTTGAATGCAGTGTAATCCATCTTACAAATATCTTAGCAGTTAATTATTCTAGGTTGCCCTGTTAAGGGATAAATGTGGTTGTTTTACTCTTACATATTAATTGTTTCTCAAAATGCATCCCGAAAATAGAGAGAAGTGGTAGACACATTTTTTTTTTTTTTTTTTTTTTTAGACAGGGTCTCATTTTGTAGTTCAAACTGGTTCTGAGCTCACTATGTAGCCTAGTCAAACCATGAACTCACAGAAATCCTCTTGCTTCTGCCTCCCAAGTGCTGGGATTACAAATGTGAGCCACCATGCCCGGCACTGCAGTGTGTAGTTACCGGGGATTGAACTCAGGACTTTGCGCTTGGAAGGCAGATGCCAGAACCACTTAGCTGAATTCCCGGCCCAAGTTGCTTGATTTTTAAAGTGGGAGATGGAAACCCCAGAGAGTTTGGGGTGACCTCAGCTTTGTTCTCTCTCCTCTAGTACTGTCTTTCTTCAGAAACAAAATTTGGTTCATTAAACTCATGGATATGCAAATGAATTGAGATAAGTATAATTGCATTCATTTGTTTTGAAAATCATGATTAAAGCTAAGTTACACAAAATACAGTTTTAATACTCATGGTTAGACTGCTTAGATTCTCCTCCTTTTGCAGCCACTTAACTGTTGTGTACTTATCCCCTCTGAACTTCTGATTTCTCATCTATAAAATGGAGCAATGAGAATACCTTATGTAGTTGCTTATACACTTATGGTGATTTCATCTAGTTAATTCATTTAGCACCATTATTTGGAAATGCTCTCAATAAATTTAACTACTATTATCATATTTTTATTATCACTATAATGATTACTATAAATTTTCAAATAGCCCTCACCCATGATCTAGAAAACATAAATGAAATAGAATATGTAAATCTTGATATTTTAGGGAACTACTCTAATTAGGACAACAATATTAACAAAATAAAGAAAAAATGATAACATTTTATTAGGTCTAAGATAATGTGAAAGAATAAATACTATAGACAATACATATGATCTTATTAGTGTTATAATTTTATCAGTTATCAATTTATCACTGATAACATCTATCCAATATATATATTAATTCTTTCAGAAAACTTATCTTTAAGTGCCTAACGTAAACAGAGACCCAGATCCTTTTGTTCAGAAGTAGGTAAAACTGATTATAGTTTTCTCTTTATAAACCTTACTAAATAATGAAAGAGACAGACATCTAGCAAATAACCATAAGTAAATAAATATACTGTGGTATGTGTATTGGACAATGTGGCAGTGTTATTATTTGTTTAGATTGGAGAGGCTGGCAAGACCTCAGAAAAGAAGTATGAAATGAGACCTGAAGGGAACCTCGAATTTTCTAAGGGGCGGTATGAAGGGATTGCAACTCTATCTTGGAAATGAGTTTGTAAGGTTTAAAGAGAAGAGACCCCAACCTCAAACGTGCTTGAAGTTCCATCTTGTGGAACAGAAGGAAAGAAACTACTTGTATTAACCAGTGGCATCTCAATAGCTCCATTCTGACCCCAGGCCATGTGTTGGTAGAGAAGTGTCAGAGGACTGAGTCCTGGCACTTGAGTGCAGAGGTTGGAGAATGGCGTATTTTGAGTATAAAACTCAGTAGAAGAGGAATCCTTGGTTCAGGGACAGGTAATAGCCAAGCGAAGAATACATACTGTGAGAGACAGCTCAACCTGAAAGGAGAAATGAGGAAGGCTGAGAGGGACATGTCTAAGAATGCAAGTAGGACCCAGTTTCAAGCCAGGCCATGGAGTTTGCAGTTTTTCCAAAGACAGTAGAGAAAACAAAGGGATTTTCTTCTTTGTATTGTTTTGAGCAGTGGAGTACTGTCATAAGCTTCTGATTTTTGAATATTTAAAACTCAGTAGCATTTCAGGGAGTCGGGTTCAGTGATCAACAATTTTATCAGTCAGACAAAGTGAATCTTGTGGAGCACTAAATTTAAGCATTACTGTTGCTATTATTTAAAGTAGTCTCAAGGAGTTGAAAATTAAATTATAAAGAACCCTGAAGACAGAGAGGAATGGGAACATTCTTGAGGAGATATTGAAAATGTTCTGTATTTTGATTATGGTTAGAATACATGAGATAGTTCAGCCTTACACAACTATATGTATTTGTTAAAAAGAATCAAGGAATATATCTATGTTGGAAAATTTTCAAGTTTGTTAACTAAATCTCAATAAAAGTCAGATTTTAAAGATTCTGGGACTTAAACAGCAAGATAATATTATCCTTTAAAAGAACAATGCCACCTGCATGAGAGGGTCCCAAAGTTGCAAAATAGTGAATAGGTACAGTAGAAATGGAAATAACAGTTATTTGGAAAGTATGATGATAAAGAGCAAAAACAAATGGAGAGGAAAGACAGTATCAAACTCATGGCCTTGCAATTGCCAACCCAGGTGGTAGTGCCACTGAGCTATACCCCCGGCCTAACAATATCGTGATAGACTACTATGGGTAAAAAAGAATTCTCTACATTGTGTTTATAGGTCAAAGAGGGAAAAACTGGTGGAGGGGAGATGACTTAAAACATAAGGAAGAGAAAGAATTGTGGGCATAGTTACTGTGAGTAGGATTACTTGAAAAATTGGCAAGCTTAGTCTAATCAGTGAGAAAGTACATTTTTCAATTATTAAAATGGAGAAAACTGTTGATTATGCTTTTGAAGTTTTTGAAGCAGTACTTTTTCTGCACCATAGGCCAGTTGAGCTTACACTTGCCCCCAGCTCCCTGGGTCTTGCTCAGTTCTGTTTCTGGCACTCTGGCAAGTATTCATGCTTCACTTGTTTCTGGATGGAATCACTGGCAACAAGCATTTCATGTTTTGTTGAATGCCTTATCTTTTGATCATGAGCTGGTTTCAGGTTCATGATGAAGTTCACAGTGAAGATCTTCACTTTATGAAAAAAGCACTGTGCTGTTCTCCAAATCCAAAGTATACTTCCATATTATTACACTCCTGGGATTTTTCTGTGTTGTTTGCCTCTTTGGATAACCTTAAGACAGTGAGAGTGAAAAGTGACAGACTCCCTCAATTCTTTTGTGAGTGCTCTTTTTAGAACATTCAATCCCTTTTTGAGATTGCAGATTCTTTTAGCATCTTACTCTTTAGCTCACTATGGAATTAATTCTACAGTACTTGAGCTTTTCCTCTTTTATTTCTACATGCACTCTTAGGAAAGGTTTCCGAAGCAACCTAGAAAAACTGGACACAAATTTTAAGGTATCTTCTTCATTTCTCCAGCTCTTCAATCTTAACCAAGATCTGATGAAATTTTAGAATCCTACTTTTCTTTCTCTTCTGTCTCCTCCCTCTGTTCCTCTTATCTTCTCCTGCTTCCTTTTACTGGTGTTGGAGACTGAAACCAAGACCTTGTCCTTCCTTGGAAATTTCTCTAGTACTGAGCTATTTCTCAAATTGCACAGGCTTGATCTCAATTTGCGATCCTACCTCACTGTCCTGAATTTGGATTATAGGTGTATATACCACAAACCCTGGCTGGA
Organism: Petromus typicus; assembly: GCA_004026965.1. Classification (NCBI taxonomy): domain Eukaryota; kingdom Metazoa; phylum Chordata; class Mammalia; order Rodentia; family Petromuridae; genus Petromus; species Petromus typicus. The sequence continues at coordinate 3,328 of PVIR01029370.1, read as the reverse complement.
ATCCTCAAATTCTAAGAAACTTGTAGAGTGCTTTGGAGAGATTATTTCTCAAAGTCTTCTACACTAAAACCAAGACAATGACAAAAATACTGAATGACTAATTTCTTTTCTTATGCTGTCCCTGTTCCTGTGGTGTATTCTTGAGCCTTTTTATTTTCATAACTGAACTTACGTGTGCATGGCCTCTTTGATCTTTGACCTTGCTTTCTACATTCCTTTTCAAAGAAGAGTTGTGTAAATGACAGAACTTTAATGAGAATATGTGGGAAAAATTCCTGAGCCATCATGGCATAAAAATATTTTTAAAGAAAATGTTCTATGTGTATTTTAGAATCTAAAATGCTACTTGTTTTTGAATAATTTCAAGTGAATTACCCATGAAAAGTAGAGAAAATTATATTTTCTATTATTTCTTCCAGGGAGAAAAATGATTTTCTCTGAACAATTCTTTTATAAGCCCACTTGAGACTCAGTAGCAGTCTCCAAGGTTGAGAGCAGAGAGAGCATTCCAGGTGTATAGTGTATCACTTGCCCACAGACAAGGGTGGGAACTTCTGTTGTTGCAGGAAGGGATAAGAAAAGGAAGAGGGAAAGCAAGGGGGCGAGAGCCAATAACATGGGCAGTGCATCACTCTGGGATGTGAGTTCTTCTTGTGCTTCTAGTTGTTGGTACAAATCTTTAAACTGTGAAACATGACAGAGGAGAATTTTTTTTTCAATAAAACCCCTCAAAAAAGGTAAATTGTGTACCCAGAAAGTCTTAGTTCTAATCCACACATCTGTCATTTCAAAAATGAATTTTGGGTTAGACTGAGAATTACACTGAGTTTCAAAATTTACACATTCTTGAGGAGCTTCTTACTAAGTTGTAGCATGTGGGACAGGACTGGATGTAAATCCAGGTTCTACTTCTTACCAGACATAGAACTTTGTGAATTTCTCTTTGGAAGATTTAAAAATTCCTATTTAAAGCTCATCACTAGGTAAATATTCAATAAACATTAACTGTGGTGATGATGATGGTGGTGGTGGTGGTGGTAGTGATGAACGTGGTAGTGATGATGGCCCCCCCAGGACTCTTTGGGGGATATGTTGTATATTTAAAGTCTATTGTCTAAAAGACTCCACAATACAAGGCATCTGTGGTTACCAGGTGTGAACAATAAAGACAAAGGGAGAAGTGTGCAAACCATAGTTTTCCTATAAATACCACTTAAAACCGAGACCATTGCATCTTTCCTAGGAGCACTTCAGTCAAAATTTTTATTAGTCTCTGAGATTCTTCAAAGAAGGATGTCTCACTGTTAAAGTTATTACATAGGGCCATTATTTTTAACAACCCTACAGGATAGGGCTATCTATGATTAACCTGATATAGAGTAGCATACATACTCATTTTTGCATTCTTTTATCTCCTTAGTCAAAGTGATCTCTTAGTTACTTATTAAGTCACCCACTAATTAAAAATGCTGTGCAACAGATTCCTTATAATTATTGATACAAGATACATTTTCATTATTTTCCCCTTATTTGTATATGTGATTCCTAAATACTAATTTATCATATTTCAGACATAAATAATTAGGTAGAAGTGTAACAGTGTTGTTACAAATTTCTTATTTTCTTGACAAACTGAGTTTCCAGTATATTCAAATTTCTACTGTATCTTTTTTTCTTTTCTTCTTCTTCTTTTTTTTTTTTTTGCTATATTCCAGCTCTCCTCTCTATTTTAGTTTGAAAATTCTAACAGAATTTCATGCCAGTTTTTTTTCCACTTGAAAGTTGGAAGAAATCATTTCAAGTTTCGAGACTGTGAAAATTGACTATGCCTGACTTTTCCCAAAATGACTTGTAATGCTTTTTGCCAGGCAGATTCTAGGACTAGTTAGTTTATGATCAAAACTTACAGATGGTACTTATAGAAGGCTAGCCAGTAGGGCAGTTCTGAGAATGTCAAGATCAAAAACTATAATTAAAGGTTATTTTAAGAAAAACCAGAGTCCCCATACCTAAGTACACAGTGGCAAGGAGGAAGTGAATAAGAGGAGAAATGATTTTGTGACAAAGTAATTGCTGACGAAAGTACTTTAACCCCCTCTGTCATTTGAAAGCAATTGAATTTCTGTTTTTTTCATTGCAGAACCTTAGTTTCCAAGTGATGGTTGAGGTTAAAGTGTGTAATGCTGTTTTTCTTAAGATTGCAGGTTACATTGTCACGTGGCCATTTTCCCTGTCACTGCTCAGTATTCATTGGCTGCTGTCTTTATGCTGAAGTCTTGTAACATTTAGACACCACAGATGAAGGTCACATGATAGGCCTGTGATCAAGTGATGAAAGTTTTACCTTTTAACAATGTACAGGTGAAACTTTTATGCACCGAGGCAAAAGCAGGAAAATAACGAACATCTGTAGTTTAATTTCCATGCATCATTGCTTGTGGCAGTGAAATAAATACTGGTGAGATGTAATAGAGTACTTAAAGGGGTGGTCTGCTGGTTTAGAGAATTAATATCCACAATTAAAATGGCACAGGCTGTGAAAATATGTCAGTTACATGAGTATGTCTCTTTTAGGGCCAAAGAAAGAATATTTAAAGTTTTATAACATTTACTCTTTCCTATAGTACAAAACAAAGTCCTCACTTCAGAATGTTGCTAATAATATTTTATTTCCATACATATTGGTATTAAAATGATTAGATTTAATTATACATATTATGCACTATTATGTTTTGTTTTGTTTGGTGGTACTGGGTAGTAAACCCAGGACCTTGCATTTGTGAGGTAAGTGGTGCCACTGAGCTAAATCTATTATGTAATTTTTACTCTTTTTATTTAAAGCAAAGTGCCAAACAACTAATTTTGCATGTTGACATTTTCATAATTTTTATCTCATTGATTCTGTAAACTCTGGAATTCCCTATGCCCAAAGTGCACTGAATTAGTCCCTGATATAATACTTGTAATTCAAATGTATATCCTTTTGTAATAATAATAAATTTATAAAATCCAGTTGCTAGGGAAAATGTCAAAACATATTTTAATGTTACTTATTTATAGTTTTCCTTTTTGTGTGTAATGGTTATGTAAGATCATCATTTGTGACAATGCGAATGATGGGGAAGCTGAAGAGTATGTGACAGCAAGTTAGATTATTCCTTTGGACTAAGAATTTATCTGAATATTATAGTAACTACTGTAGAATACATTTGTCAAATCATCTCCCATATTAATATTCACTGTATTTCAGAATTTCTGCTTATCAGGGCTTTGAAGTGAAAAAAGTAGCATTCCAAATCAAGTCATGGGAGAAAATTTTTAAAACATG
>PVIR01029369.1:0-21162 GCA_004026965.1 Petromus typicus | reverse complement strand
CACTTTGTAGTTGAGGCTGGACCTGAGATCACTTTGTAACCCAGGAAAGCCTTGAACTCACAGCAATCCTCTGTGAGGATCCTCTGCCTCCTGCGTGCTGGGATTACAGGCATGAACCACCACCTGCAGTACTGTGGTATGTGGTACTGATTGCTGGTGAGCGTGAGTCACCACATCTGGATGTGGTGGCAGGGATCAAACTCAGGATCTTGTGCTTGCAAGGCAGGTACTGGAACCACTGAGCTAAATCCCCAGCCCCCTCACTATGGTTTTTGCATCGAATCTGTAATAATAGTAGTGATTTTCATATTGACTCACTACTATACTATTACCTACATGCATAGGTAAAGGGGCCAAGTATCACAGTTCAAGTAATACCTTTACAAGGATGTATTCTTTTGATACACGATCTTTACCTTCCATAAGGCTGTGTCTCCTGAGCTGGTAATAATCATAAGTCATGATCAGAGCCTAAAATTATATTTAATTTTTGTATTAGTTTTTCTGTACTATACTCATATACAAATAACTGTTAAGTATTCTACCTGTTCTAAATTTATCCTTCTATTATAATAATTCTCAATAAAATAGTAGCAGCAGTAGGTAAAATAAATTGCCAACAAATGATAATTAGTTTTCATATTAACATATTACAGTTTACCACTCAAATTTTTCCTTGAATAAACATGTTTTAAATTTGGTGGAGTTTAGATTCTTTAGTTTCAAAGATGTGGCTCTGAGTCTATATTATATCTTTCTCTTAATTATGTGGTATAAATTTTTTTCTTAAATTCTTTATTTAGATAATTAACTTAAATACTTATCTTCATATTTCTCTTCACTTCTCTTTTGCTTCATACATACCATAGATGCAGCACAATGTATAAAATGGATTTAAAGATAAAATAATGATGTTAATAATAATAAAATTCTCATGAACTCATGATCCATGAACTCATGATTTATTGACTTAGAAGATGCATACATGGCCCTTCCTGATTTTATTATTCCTACCCTCTCCAACATAAATCCAGAACACTAACTCTGTTAGTTTTCTCATAACAAAATATCTAGACCATAACAAAATATCCTGACCTGGGTAGCTTAAACAACAGGTACTTATTCCCTTGTTTTCCTAGGGGCCAGAAGTCTGAGATCATGGTTTCACCAAGTTTGGTTTCTTTGGAAAGTTGTCTGTTTGCCTTTGTGACAGCTGTCTTGTTCTTATATGTTCACATGATCATATCTCTGAGTGTGTATATTTGTTGTTTCTCTGCATCCAGATCTCCTCTTATAAGGATACTAGATGTAAGATTAGGGCCACCCAAATAGCTGCACTTTAACTTAATCATCTCTTTAAAGGTTGTATCTCCACACAATCACGTTCTGAGGGTTAAAGTTTCAAAATATGAGTTTGGTGGTGATACATTTCAACCAGAAGCACAGACTTTTTGTGTTAACCACATACACTTAGTGTATATATATATATATACATATATATATATATATATTACTACTTATATGTATATACTTAAATATGACTTGATTTTTCTAATATTTTAAACTTTGTAAGTGCCAACATTGAGTTCCACTAGGATGTGCTTCTGTCATTTCTAGTGTATTTTTGAAACATATGATTTAATTTTCACTATACCATTTTATTACACAAATATATCAGTTTATTAATCTCTTCTATTCATGACATTCAGTTGTGTCTGATTTTTTTAATATTATAAACATTGTTATAAAAATTTTTGTACATGTTTTCTGCTGTATATTTTCAAGAATTTCTCTAATGTGTTTCTAAAATATTAGAATGGGAGGGGCTTGGAATTTGTACGTGATTAATTTTACTCAAGGTACTTTTTGTTTGGGAACCATTTTTATCTTTGGCAGGGCTGCTAGTTGCTTTCCAATAGACATTCTCCTCTTCTTCTTTAGTGGAACAGAATTAGCTGAGCTCAAGACCATCCGGAGCAGATACTCTGTCCTCAGCTTCCTTGCTGAAATGAAAGGATAAATGTTTGGTGGGGTTTTGAGAAGAATGGTTAGATTGAGTTGACTGCTGGAAAGTTGTCTTTGTCCTTTTTGTGACAAATGGAATGGGAGAGATCCAGCACCTGGCTTGATTTTGATGGTGAAAGCCATGTGCTAGGACACTGGAATAGACAAAGGGATTGTGGTTCCCTAGGGACACTACAGATATCAGATCTGGCCTTCCAGATTTCATTTTTGGGGAGTCTTGATTAATTTTTTATTGTTGTTAGTGCATGTTAATTACGCAGGACAATGACTCTGACTTTGACATAATCATACATGTATGTAAAACACTTTGATCATTTTCACTGTGCATTAACACTCTTTTTCTTTTCACTGATTCCCTTCTTGTTCTCCAGTAGTATCTCCTCTACTTTCACATTCAGAATGATTTAATATAAAAAAGAATCTTTGTGTATTTAAGCTACTGTTTTCGTTTCTGTACTTATGAAAAATACACCTGAGCCTCGGTTCAAATTTAACTTAATAATCAATATTTGAGCATACAAAATGTTTTTTAAAATTAGAATCTTTATTGGTATATTATGAATATACATCATCATCGCATTCAACATTGACAGTTTGTACCAGAATATGATATGACTTGATTCTCATTTTTCCCCCTTAAGAATAAACCTTGGTTTCGAAATGCTCCTTATTATCCCCCAAGGAATGAGACCCTTGATAGACATGCTTGATAATCCTTAAAAACCATAACTGTGACTCTTCATCTATAAAGAAGCCTCTGCCTTCCACAAGTATTTCTATCCAAAGAATGGTTGGAATGGATGAGGTAATTATTATTTTAGAATCTTACTAGACAGGTTTCCTATCTACCAATATCTTCTTCTGGTCCCACCCCTTGACTCTCCACAGAATTAATCACTAGCGTATAGTTTTGGCATTATTTTATACCTCTAAAAGTAAGTTTCTTAAGCAGTACATTATTAGATTTATTTGGTTTTAGGTCTATAAAATAGGAGTTTACTGTATTTTATCTTTTGGGATTTACTTTTCTTCTCAAAGCTACGTTTCTAAGATTCATATACAATAGAACAAATTGTTAAAATTATAATTTAGGGTATAATTAGGTGTCGTAATGCATAAACTCTCAAACCTCAGGAATGCAATTCAATAAAAGTTTCTTTCCTACATAAAGTCAAACATGAACATTTTTTAATAGTGGATGTTTCCCATTCCTGTAATGAATCAAGATCTTTGTAGTTTCCCCATCTTCTCCTCTGCTGTCTTCCAAATATAGCTTCCTGTACTGCCAAACTTACCTTCTCCAGGCTGTAAGAGGAAAAACACGAAGTATTTGCATAGGATGTTTCTACTGGTCAAGTCTGAAAATAGCACATAGCACTTCCTCCTGTGTTCCATTCCTGTAAACTTAGTCACGTGGTGTGGAGGCTGAGCGCTAGCTTCTCAGATCTCTCTCCAATAGAGAAGCTGCTAGAGTACAGTAAGCTGAGCCTCCAGGTGTGGCATCATCAGGATCTATTAAAATGTTTGCACTCTGCTATGCTTTCCTCACATAGTACATTGTTGGTGACTGAGCACAGTTAAGTATAGTACGGCCCGAGCTTTCTGGTCCAGTGCAGAATTTACCATTGGGCAACCTTAGTGCTGGATTCAGCATTGGCATGGCTGAAACTTTCTCAGAGCTGGACCACAGTCTGACATTTTCCTGTACTCACTCTTCTGTGATCTCCTCCTCTCTCACCGTGGTCAAACTTGCATCTCATCTACTCTGGCTCTTCTTTCTGTCCTTTGTTTTTCACAAGGTTCACCCTCAAAAACAGTCTTCTACTTCTAACTGCATCCTTATGTTGGTGTCCCATAGGATCCAGATAAATACAGTCACACAAAAGTACAAGAGAGGCTGGGAAATGCTTATCTGTATGCCCAGGAAGAAAAACTGTTTTCAGTGAACAACCAATCAGTATTTACCATGGTTTAGTTCATTCATTTTTACTGATGTATAATATTCCATTTGTGAACAGCCTGTACTTGGTTCATTCGCCACTCAGTGGACATTTGGGTTGTTGTGTGTTTTTTATTTTTGTTTTTACACATTACAAACAGTGCTTCTATGAAGAATCTTGTGTACATTCTGGAGCATATATATGAGAATTTTTCTGAGTCATACTGGGAAAATGTAGTTTTACTAAACTATAAGATATGCACACATTCACCTTTTGTAAGATAATGCAAAAGTATTCTTCAAAGAGAATATATCCATTAATACTCATGCCGCATTGCATAAAAGTCTTCTTTTGCCATCATTTATTTTGTTAGACTTGATTTTTGCCATTCTTGTGAGATGAAAGACAATATTGGATTTAAATACTGCTTTCTCGTTGTCCTCCACAGATCCTCACATGTAGTAAAGAAGCTTTGTAAGCAGAAAGTTCTAGATAGACAGCTGTCTCTCTCTTAGCTTGTTTTTGCCATTTATCACCTTAAAGGCTGCCTATGTTCACCTCTCTTCGTTGCTGCCCTTCGTCGTCTTTTGCTTCTGCACAGAGAGAAGACACTTCATCTCCCTTTCCTTATACTCTCACGTTCTCTTCTCATTAAAATATTTCACCTGACATTTTCTTTTCATTAATATTAATCATAGAACCCTCTTACTTATAGAAATTGAAATTATATTAAATCAACAGGAGAAATGGGAGAAAAGGGAGCTGTCACGAATGCAGAAGTACACAACCGAGGAAAGCTTCATGGCTCTCACTTTCCCACTCCCAAAGCACTGAACACACACACATATGAACACATACATACATGTGCAAGTGTATGTACATATACATGTAGAAACTATAGCACATATAAACATTAATATATTATATATTTACATTATACACATTGACAACTAAATCAGACTCAGTGCTTATGGTCAATGTTTAATATGGGGAGATTTGTTTTTTTAGTTTATTGAGAAAAGGTCTTGCTTTATAGTTCAGGCTGGCCTTGAACTCACTGTATAGCACAGGTTGGACTCAAATTCATGGTAATCCTCCTGCCTCTGACACTAGAGTGCTGGAATTACAGGTGTGAGCCACTATGCTGAAATATGGGAAGATTTAATTTGGTTCTTTTCGATTTTGGTTTGTAATTAGAATCATGGAAAGAATTAAGTTTGTACACAGAAGTGCCACTGTATAGTGTTATGTATACAGCATTAAAATATCTCACTAAGAAAAAGGTATACTTTATTAAGTACCACATGCCCCCCCCAACACCAGATAACAGAGGCTGTCATTTGCTCTTATTGCTGATATGTATCATTGGCCAGAACTGGCCCACTGCCTTCCTGATAATTCCAAATAAGAATTAAGAGAAAATGTTTTCTATGTTTTTTGGGGGACAGACTGTTATGTTTATGATCAGTGCTATTTCCTCCTCAAAGTCTCCAAACTGTGGCATCACTGAAGAGATTAAAAAATATACATTGTTGGGTACTATCACTACATGTAGCAAGAACTTTAGCAAAATATAGGGGAAGCAGCATGAGATCAAGCCCTCCTGGAGGGAGCTGTAGGAAGGGAGTGAGCCAAAGGCCTTCAGTCAAATCCCCATGTACAAAGCCTGGCTCCAGGGACATTAAGAAAAGAGAAAATAAAGATTGTGTATATAGGGGGTGGGGGGTGCAGGGAGAGGGGGAAAAGGGAAAAAATGAGAATCAAGTCATGTCATATTCTGGTACAAACTCTTAATGTTGAATGCAATTATCATGTATATTCATAATGTATCAATAAAGATAATTTTTTTAAAAAGGCACCTCTTGTATCCAGCTCCTGATACAGCATAGGAAGCTCCAGCTAACCTTGAGAATGTCCTACTTTCCATGTTCTCAACACAAAACAAAGAGCTTGTTCCCTCTGAAGCCACCCTGAATATGCCTCCATGAAGTTATATTAAATAATCTTACTGGAGAGATTCTGCACCAGTTTCTCCACCAGAGGGCTGTGGCCCACCTGTCCTCAGCTTTTACTATCCATGTCCCGTCATCTCCGCTGGGTTTTAGGGTTAGCTGCATGGGCGCGGCACCCTCCTCAATGTGGCTTATGAGAACTGTCAGCTGTCTAAAGTTCAAAGCCAACAAGCGCAAGCAACCATAGGAGAAGCACCTACCATCGGCCATTGTGCAGTGGTGTGTGGGGCTTCCCTCACCTTTTCTCTACAACTTATTCCAAAGAAGGCAGAGTGGGAAGTGGTTGGAAGAGTGAGCTCTGCTCCATCTCACCTCTCAGACCTAGAGTCCTTCCCAGTCAGTTGGATAGATACAGTTTCATTTTTTTCTTCTGAAAAAGAGAAAGGTTTTCGATAGAGTATGATACTCATTTTATAAAATGAATAGGACCAAATCATGAACACTTGAATAAAATTGCTCTAAGAGATAAAAGTGATTGGGAAGGCAGAGAATAAAGATGTAGTCACATGACACCTAAAAACGTTGTAGGCAAGGATGGACCACGTATATGACAGTGGTCTCATAAGGTTATATTGCCTTATTAGTAGCCTTGTTAATGTATGTATCTATACTCTATGATGTCTGCACAACTAAAGAGCCTAATGGTGTATTTCTCCGACCACATTATTGAGTTCCTCACTAAGAAAGGAAGAATTGAGAACACAGTTGAAAACAGAAATCAAAAAACAGAACTGGGCCAGGGATGTAACTCAGAGGTGCCAAGTCTGCCTGTCAAGTGCAGGGTTTTGGGTTCTATCTCCAGTACCAAAAAAAGAAAAGAAAACAAATAGGACTGTTTCATGTTTCTCTGTCAATGATTTAAGACCCTTAAATGAATGCTACAAGTGCTTCTCTAAACTTAACACACTGGTTCTGTGGTAACTGGTCAGAGTGAAAAACTTGAAATTTATCCATCCGTGGACCTCAGTGTTTCAACTACAAAGATCATGGGTTTATTCAGTCAGTGCCTTATGCGCACTTACTAAATGAAAACTCTGCTAAGCAATAGAAGTGCATCATAAGATCATTTTTCTGTGACTCTATTATTACATTTCTTTAGGACACATATATAATTAAAACACGGTGATTGTCACAGCACACAAGGCAGTCCTGACTGTGAGGAGGGGGCAAGGGTCAGGGGGCACGGGGCAGAGGGAAGCTTGCCATGAGTTCTAGCAGGAGAATGAAGCCTCTATTGCCAAAGTTAGGAGAGGAGGGGATGGGGGCATGCTTATGTGTGCCACCATTTGCATGGCATGTGTGTATTGATGCAGGATGGTAGGCAGCAGCATGGTAGCCTGGCACCTGGAGAGAGCAGTCAGTAATCAGATCAGATTTGAAGCAAATGAAAGAGAAGGGGCTGTGGAAGGTGCTAAAAAAAATCGAAGTTTAATAGAGAAGCAGAATGATTCTGACATTGCTCTTGAGACACCCAGTTCTAGAAAACCATGCTTACCAAGGTTAAGTCTGAAGGTATATTCCCCAAGATCCCCTCTTTTGGATTTCCAGGTCTCTTCCTTGCCTTTGACCAAAATAGTAGATATATGGGAGCGACGCTGTTAGTTTATATTAAAGTCAGAAAACATGGAAGTCTCCCTTTGCCTGAGGAGTTAAGAAATAAATGGATTTTGTTGTGTATTTTAGAGCAAAATGGAACGGTATAAACTCAATCATTTGAAATCATTTTGTGTTTAAAGGAAATGAGGGATGAATGTGGGTGGAGGAAATGACTCTTGGTCCCAGGGAAGTCTTATAGGAAAATAATGGTCTGTAGACACCCAACTTATCTGGGAAATTGCTGTAAAAGCCAACAAAATACTGGGTCGATTGCTGCAAAACCTAGCAAAATACTAAGTCTATTACAACTTATGTTCTGTTTCTGAAACCATGAAGAGAAGAGCAAAGTTATTAAATACTTTCAAAATCATCCTACTTTTAAAACATGTTTATAGCATAACACAGATTAGCACTTCGTAAGCAGATTACAATCTCAGTTCAGATGAGATAAAGTAACAACCCTACTACCCGGGCCAGTGGGTTCATTCATGGGGCCAAAACAAAATTCTTTCTTTGAATTAAATGATGCAGTTGCACAGCGTGGGCTCCTAGGGCAAATACCAGACTGGGTCAGAGATTGGGCTTGAACAACAGAAGTCTGTTTTCAGAAAGTTCTGGAGGCAAGTGGTCTGGGATCTACCAGAGCTCTTCTTTATGTGGCCTCTGAGAGATGAGGGCACTTTCTGGTGGTCTTTTTATAAGTGCACTAATCTCATTATGAGTGCTTCACCTTCATGTATCCATGAAGTCTACCCCTTAAAGATCCCATCTTCCAATACAGTCACACCTGGGGCTTCAACATACGAATTCTGGAGGGTACAATTCAGTACATAGCATGCTTCTTTCATCTTGTCAGCTTTATCTGTGACAGAACTGATTGGGACATGGGGCCTTTCAGCTCTTGGCTTGGGTTTATGAAAGGACAGATTTGCACAAACTCCGGACCTGCCTAATGTTATACAGTAGCTCTTTATGCTTAGGGCAGTATGTTGGAAACTACGTCCTTCCTCAGTCTCAGTTCTTAACTCTGTTATGACTACCACTCGTCACCAACTCTGCTTTCAGGCATACCGCCATGATGAATAAAGAGAAAATAACGCAGTATCTGACATGCTGGATTGATCTGGCATTCACAGCTGAATTTAGTATTATTTATACACAGATCTGAAACTCAAAGCCAAGTTATTTTGTGGTTTTGCTGGACACATACTATTTCACGGAATACCAGCCACAGACAAAGTTATACTAAGACCATGATAAACTTAAAGCAAAGCAATTTTATAATGTTACACACAGATTAAAATAAAGGTCACTGTACTTCTCATGAAATATCCAATATAGAACTGCCATCCTCCTTTTATTATTCAAACTAAAAACTCTTGCTTCCTTAGACCCTCCCCTACACCACTCAGCCAAAGTCACAAAATTCGGTAAGTCCTTTCTGTCAAACTTTTATTGAAAGACCTTATGGTTCCTTGTCCAACAAGTAATAAATCTAACTTGGTTGACTATAGTTATGTTTTTGGTTGTGTTTGAAAGGCTTTGATATGAGCATGTTTGTGGGTTCAAGTAGAAATCAAGACATAGCAAGTTATGTACAGAAACGTGTCATTCTTCTGATCACCTTCAGAAGGTCCACTGGCTGGACCCCTGCTGCTGTGTTCAGGTACTACATTCTGGCTCTGTCTATTCTTTTTTTTTTTTTATCTTTATTGGTACATTAAATATACACATCATGATTGCACTCCATAATGGGGATTTGTACCAGTATAAGACACAACTTAATTCTCATTTTTTCCCATAGCCCTACCCACCCTACCACCCCCCATATACATAAAATTTGTTTCCTTACTTTTTTGTTACAATCTCAACATTGTCCCTTTCACCTTATTTTACATTGAGCATTTTCTATTTCACAATATATAACATACAATGCTAGGACTCATTTACATCTTCATTTTCTCATACCAGAGAAAAGATGCGATATGTACGTATCTGTGCCCTATTTATTTCACTTATGAGGATATCCTCAAGGTATGTCCATTTAAGTAGAAATGATTCAAACTTATCATTTTTTATGGCAGAGTAGTACTCCATTCTGTAGCTCTGTCTATTCTTGCTTGACCTGAGCAGTCTTCTGTCAACCCTATGAAGTTGCTTATCTAACGTCTAGAACCAGGGCTGGCAGTTAGGAATGAAGTAAGGTTTGGTGCACACAGAATGAAATCCAACAACAAATAATAGAATCACTACATTTCCCTTTTTAATTGAATTTGATTTTTCATTTTTGTGCATTCTGATAAATGCTTTATCATGGACAAGCATTCAGTGATTTGGGACACATTGATTTAGACCAGATCTTGTATTATAAACTAAAATGAAGAAACAAGGTTGTCAAGCTAGTTGTGAATAAAATGGAAAATAGAAACCAAACTCTCTGTATGACCAATGTAATATTACTGGTAACGATCATTCAGCCAGTTACTAAATGTTCCTAGTTCTCCTGGACATATTGTAGAATTGAATGTTCCTGCTTTAAAATTAGATGGAGACATTTGACTTGTTCTGGCCAATGATGGAACCATTAATAGCCAGTGTGCAATTTACTACAGTCTCTATTTCTTCCTCTGTGCAAGTACAGAAGTGAAGTCTCTCTTAATGTGGACTCCTGAATGAAGATAACGGATCAGAATCCTGGGCTGACCTGTGGCAAACATACAATGTAAACAAGAGCCTTTGTTGGTTTAAGCTATTGAGTTTTGGAGGGTATTCACTACAGTGGAATAACCTAGCTTCTTCTCTCTGGAATATATGCAGGTGTGCATGTAGCCACACATAGACAACACACACACACACACACACACACACACACACACACAATTCTAATATGTATGTGGCTTTGAGAATTGTATGGATTTTTCCAGGAAACAGATTCTGAGATAGAGAAGTATATTCTTACAGTACTCTACAGTTCAGCATTGGTAGGAAATCAGGAAACAGGTTTGGAAGAGAGAGAGGATGAACTGTGATGCAGCCACAAGGACTTTGTTGGTTTCAGAGGAACTCCAGAGCTGGGGTGCCTCTTCAGAGCTGTCACAATTCAGAACAAGCCACTTGCACTCCAGTTCTCTATAATGATTTGTCTGCTCAGGATAAGGGTTGTGACACTGAGCAATGGACAAACTAAGTCTCTACCATCATGTACTGCACCGTACTCAATAGTTGGGAAAGCTGGAAATAAACCTATAAATGTATAAATAAGATGCTTCATGAGAAAGATCAATGCTATTAATGAAAATTTGAAAGAGATGGTATATTAGTGGCAATAGGAGGCAGCGTAATGTCATACTTAAGGTCTCCATTTTGGAGACTAACTGAAGCCCCATCCTGGTGCTGCCATTATTCGATAAAATGTGAGGCAAATAAGAATGACTGTGCTTCATTTTACAGTTTTGTCATCATCTGTGAAGTGAAAATATTAGTAACTATATTATGGAGTTTTTGTAAAGACTAAATTCATTAACATGGATTGTGTCTGGTGATCTGTGCAATAATTAGCACATAGTTTCCAAAAGTGTCAGCTGTTACTGTTGCAGGACAGTGAAGTGAGGGGTTACAGACAATCTTGTTGAGAAGGTGACATATTATCACCTTCTCATTATTCTAGTTGAATGATGAGGAAAAGAAAAAGCCAGCTGTAAAATACCAGAGTGTCAGCAGTATAAACAAATGGAAAACAAGTCAGAAGAATAAAGTGAGAGAAAGAACTTGGCTCATTTAGGGGGAAACGGAAGAGGCCATTGTGTTCAGAGTATTGTGAAGTGGGTAGGTTTGGAGGCCAAAGGGTAGGTGTTGCTGAGTGCTCATGAGGGGATCCATGGTATTATAAGAAACATATGTTTGGTCTTTGTTTCTCGTTCTTGTCACAGATCTAAAACTTTTGTCATTTCCCAAGTGATGGGGTAGTAAGAGGCCCTTTCAAACATACTGAGTTTGTTCTAATGATGTGACCCTTACCAAGTCCCTAGAAACCTTCAGGATGGTTGTCAGAGGAATCATGTGACTAAAGTGTCGGAACATTCAGCCCATTCTCAAACCCTGGGGAGAGGAGAGAGCTCAAGATCAAATTAATCACCAGTGTCCAGTGACTTAATTATTGATGCATATGTAATTAGATGGCTACAAAAGTTGCTAAATAACAAGTTTTGGAGGATTTGGGAGGTGGAGAACATATCCATGTGCCAGGAAAGTGACACACCCAGATTCCATGGAGACAGAAGCTCTGTGCTTGGGACTTCTGTACCTTACTCGATGTGTTTCTTCATCTGGCTGTACATTTATATTCTCTATAATAAAGCAGAGTTGGGACAGTGTCTTTCTGTACTCATGAGCCATTCTAGAAAATTATTGTGAGAACCTTCAACTTTGTGATCTAGTTGGGTAGAAATGTGGGCAAGCCAGGCATCCACATGCAGGACTGGACCCTTAAACCTGTGGAATCTGACACTTAATCTGACTAGTTTGTGTTAGAACCGAATTTAATTGTAAGATACTCAGTTGCTACCCAGAGAGTCAAGGACTGAGTTTTGGTATACAGAATCCTCATACATTTGGAATCAGAAGTGTTGTGAATAAAAACAGCTAAGTAGACACTGACTAAACCAGATAAGGCAACAATCTTTATCATTCATTGATGTGTCTATAATATCAATACCTCCTTATCCTAAATAGTGACCACTTTAGGAAAGGTACCATTGTGCTCTGATAGACTGCCAGATTCCTGCTTAAGAACTGAAGTTCTTATTTCGCCAACCGCTGGTCCTTGACTCCCCTGTCAGTATTTTTCTCTGAAGTTGGCAGTGCCTGAAGTAGACACCTCACCCCAAATCATCCCTCCCACGTAGGAGCAGCCTGCATGCAGTGACAGGTAAACTGGGGAGTATAAAGGCCCATCCCCTTCATGGTAACTGGGGATAATTATGGTCATTTCAGTTGTATGTCAGTTTGGTTGAGGCCTTTCTTGTCATAACATCAGAACTTAGCATTGCCCTTTTCCAATCTAACCTTCTCTCTTTCCTTCATCCAAGATGATTCACTAGTAAAGTGCCTGCATACTATTCTCTGTGTCAGAGCATGTGTCAGAAGAAACACAACTTGAAGTAGGGAACATTTTCCTGACACTCAGTCTGAGCCTGCATTCTGGAACCTAAAGAAATATTTGTCAAATTAATAAATAAATGATAGATAAGGGTGGTAATGGATCCGAGGATTAGTTGGTAGTTGTGTTGGCTATAGTGTGAGTGATGGGGAGGAGAGATTGTGGAGGATATTAGAAAGGGAGGTTACTTTCCAACATTTTCTTTTCCAAAGAGTGTGCACATCTCTTAAGATGGCGTATACTTATTGGAACTATCAGAGCAGCAAAGCTTTGAGGGATAAAAGCAACTTGTATCACCAGCAGAACACTGACTCTACTTTGTGAGGCTCTTTCATCTACTCTTTCTGAATCTCAGAAGCAGCACGTGGTTCTCACTGATGATGTGATTTCTTTCTCTTCAGCTCACCTAACAAAACTCTGATCCTGACATATTTAACAGCAAACAAATGAAGGTGAGTATATTTTAACAAGCTTAAAGAGTGCATGATGAGCAAAATACTTTCTCATGTTGTATAAGTGATGATGGCAAAAAGAGGACAAGAGTGACCACAAAAGGGTTATAAATACACTCACGTTTTTGGTGAACTTAGACCCCTTGCTTAGTAGACCGAAGAGACATGTAAAAGTACTTCAGCACCAATGCTTGACCTGAAACTATAATGTAGGGGGATACCTTGCAGATTTCTTCCAGACACTGCCACTAGTAACAGCTGAAATGGTAGCAGCATCCTGCTATCCACACAATGTACTCACAACAGCTTTGACTGACCGACTATCAGAAGTCACACTTCCTATCATTACTCTGCCAGTTATAGCAGGCAGAGCTGCTGGCATTCAGTAAATCAAAGGATTCTTGTTTGGTACATTTCAGACAATATCTGGGAATACACATAGTTCATGGAGTGAGATACAGCAGAGGTGAACTGGTTTAGACAAGAGTAACTCGAAGTAAAAGTGATCGCCAGGGCTCCAGTCGTCTCCTCATGTCTTCCCAGCACCTGCGTGTTTCCTCTGTCTTCACTTGGTAACGGTCCTCACATAATTTTCCCTTATTTGTTGTGATTTTCCTAACAGGGAAGACATGTGTGACTCTGTCTATGCATGTAGATATGTGTGTGTTTAGTTATAACTACACACTTAGATGCATAAATATTAATTATATAGTTTAGTGAAATGTTTCTTGTATGTACACTTGTACAAGTACCACTTTGTATATAGACTATTTTCAGTTGCCCAGAAAGCTTTCTCCTATTTTTCCCCCAGAATCAGCCCCCAAAGATGGCTGCTCTCTTGAGTTCTATCATTATTGATTATTTGGCCTCCTTTTGAAGTTCTTAGAAGGGGAACTATACAGTATGTAGTGTACTGTGACTTGTTTCTTCTGTTTAATATTTTTAAACTTTTTCATTAGTGCATATTAGAGATAATGTGTTTCTTTCTTAATATTTTGACGATAAGATCCATATTCGTGATTGTCACAGACATTTGATCTTTTTCATTGTTGTGTAGCAGTTACTGTCATGAATGCACAACACTTCATGCACCAGTTCTACTTGATTGATATTTGGGTTGTTTCCAGTTTTTAGCTATTAGAAATAACTATGTATTGAGGATTCTTGGATATATTTTTGGTGAAAATAAGCACTGATTTTTCTTGGGTTTATACTCAGTTGTGAAATAATCTCTTTAAAAAGCATAGGATATTTAGTTTTAGTAGAAACTGCCAACAGCATTGAAAGTGGTTGTTCAGTTTCACTTTCATCAATAATGTGTGATTGCTTGTTACTCTGTAGTCTCGCTCAGGTTGGTATTGTCAGTCATTTTGAATTTTGATGATTGTCATGGGTGTATCTGGGAAGTGTGCCATGATCTAAACTCTTACACTTCTCAAGTCCAAATATTTCTGCCCTATATCTTGATAATATAGGAATAATGAAATAATAATAAATGAATGTAGCAGAAAAATAGGAAGGTTAAAGTTAACTCTGATTGCATACAGTATATGTAAGCAGTGGTAGCCAATGCATGGTATTGAATTCTGCCAAAATAAATAGTAGAAGCCTCAGAAAGGAAAAATAGGACTAAGAACAGTATCAATGGAAGTGGCCTAATAATAAACAATAGAATAAAAATACAAATTTCTTAAACATTAAAAGATTTTTAAAATAACAAAAGGAAATAGGCCATATAGAAAAATACAGTAAATACATGATAGTATGTAAAAATATAACAGAGATGAGATAATAATACCATCGTGTGGAATAAACATAAATGAACTGTAGTCACTGTCTTAATTACTTTTCTTTTGTTGCTGAGACAAAACACGCAATGCCAAAGTTAAAGGGAGAAAGGTTTATTTGGGTCAGAGTTTATAAAGGTTTCAGTTTCTTATCAGTTAGCTCCACGGCAGAGAGGGTGGCAGACAGGCTTTGTGGAGGAGAAACAATTCGTGATGATCAGAAGATAGCAAAGCAACAAGGGAACCTTAACAGCATCTTTCTGACCCTTTTATCCAGACTATTGGGGACTAAGGTGTTGTCAAACCAACTAGTATACTGTTTTAGTAACCACACCCCCTTAATCCCAGCATCCCACATTCAGCCACCTCTGAAAAGCCACCTATGATCACATAAGGCTTTGGGGAAGATCTAGACCCAAATCATAAGTCACTTGATAAAAGTATTTCTAAATTAACCTTCAATTTTTTTTTCTGTGTGCTATATATGCACAGATAATAGAATGATTCATAAAGATTAAAACTAATGTAAAATATAGCAATAAATAATCTGATAAACAGAGATTGAAATCTTGATAACACTCAAAGATTGCCAGGAGAAATAGAGACATAATACTCTGAGAATGTAATATACCAACTCAGACCAAGACAGTTCAACTGGGAAAAAAAGATTCAGTGGTTGCAACAGTCCACATTCCCACCAAGAGTGGAGAAGGGTTCCTTTCTCTCTGCAGCCTCACCAGCATTTGTTGTTGGTTGCTTTCTTGACAGCAGCCATTCTTTCTGAAGTGAGATGGAATCTGACAGTTTTTAATTTGTATCTCTTGAATGACAAGTGATGTTGAGCATTTTTCATATGTTTATTTGCTGTCTCTAGTTCTTCAGCTGAGAAAATGTCTATTCATTTCAGATGCCCCTTTTTGGATCAAATCTTTAAATTTTGAGGTTCTGATCTTTTTGAGTTCTTTATGTATTCTAGATATTATTCTTTGTCTGAGGAACAGCTGGCAAAATTTTTTTTCGCACTATGTAGGTTGTCCCTTTACCCTGCGAGTGGTTTCTTTTGCTGTACAGAAGCTTTTTAATAAGCTTATTGTTCATTCTTTGCAATATTTCCCGTGCTATTAGGGTTTTGTTCATAAAGTGTTTGCCTATATTTTTGTCTTCAGTAGTTCTACTTGTCCCATTTTCCAGAAGATTTAGTGTTTTTGTTTTAATATTTTGATCTTTGATCCATTACAGTTTTCGTTTAGTGCGTGGTGAGAGAGATGGGTCTAGTTTTGGTCTTCGGCATGTAGAGGGCTAAATTTTCCAGCACCATTTAGTAAAAGGCTCTCTTTCTTCCAGTGAGGGAGTTTGGTCCTATTGTCAAAGATAAGGAGGCTGAGTGTGTTTGGGGTGGTTTCTGGATCTTCTAATCTGCTTCATTGATTCTCAGGTCTGTATTTTTGCCAGAACCATGGCATTTAAAAAAAATCATAACAGCTTTGTAGTATGATTTTTAATGATGCCTCCTGGCTTGCCTTTATTGCCCAGAAATAAAAAAAAACCCTAAAACTTAAGCTTCCATTTGCCACAGTTATTCCTCTCTTTGGTATTATCATGAAGATAATTAAAAGCATCATACCGTAATGATATATGTGCACTACATTTACAGCAGCACAACTTGTAATAGCCCAATATTAAAAATAGTCTAGATGCCTATCAGTGGATGAATGGATAAGAAGATGTGAATTTTTATATAGTGAAGTACTACTTAGCCATAAAGGATAAACTTGAGACATTTCTAGGTAAATGGATGCACCTTGATCCCATACTGTTAAGTGAAATAAATCAGACACACAGGTGTGAGTATAACATTATTTCTCTCATGTGAGAAACAAAAAGTGTGAATAAGGACCAAAATGTATAACAGCTATTGTGAGGTAGGAAGAAAATATTCAAATAGAAAGAGGAACTAGGAAAGGGAGGAGGGGAAAGAAAAAGCACAGAGAGTAAGAAAGAAAGAAAACAAGAAGACAGAGCTTTTGTAAATAAGGAGGGGAAGATGAGCTGAGGGGAAGGGAGAGGAATAGGAAAAAAAGAAGAATCAAGATGTAGCATGTACGGATACAAATTCCCTAAGATGATTCTGGTCATTATGAGTGTCTAAAATATACCAATAAAATTAATAGTAAAACAGAAAAGAGTCAGTAAAGATGTAGAAGATGAAAAAATTATAAGGAAGGTGATATGGGTTTATGTTGAACTTTACCCTCAAATGTTAGTGAAATAGGCCTGATTTTCAAATACACATGAAAATTTATTAAAAAGTAAAATGGCATAAATGATATCACAAAAATCTTCAATATAGTTCATAAATAATAAAGATACACAAAATTTTCATACTGTAATAACAAGAGTAGATAAGAAAAGGTTTGTTTCTCTTGGAAATCTTAAAACTCTGCAATCATAATTTTGCAAAGGGGAAAATATGAACTAAAGTTGTAGAAGTTTTCAAATGTAAAACATATATTAGAAAATTTGGAAACATTGGTGATCTGTAAAAATTTAATTACCAAACAATAGAAATAAAATAATGCATATAAATTAACTCAAATCTGTAAAAAAAATCCAGCAGTATAATTTTTTTCTTTTTTTAAAATTATCTTTATTGGTACATTACATATACGCATCATGATTGCACTCCATAATGGGCATTTGTACCAGTATAAGACACAACTTAATTCTCATTTTTTTTCCATAGCCCTACCCACCCTACCACCCCCCCATATACATAAAACTTGTTTCCTTACTTTTTTGTTATAATCTCATTATTTTTCCCCCTTCACCCTATTTTACTTTGAGCATTTTCTATATCACAATATATAACATACAATTCTAGGACTCATTTACATCTTTATTTTCTCATACCAGAGAAAAGTATTTTTGAAAAGCATATTGAAAGAATCAAAGAAGGGAGGTATGAATGAGGAAGAAAACAAGAGCTGTTTCTTGTTCATATCAATATAATATATACATATACATATATATATGATTATATATATAATAAAAATTGACAGGAAAAATTAGATAGAAGAAATTTTGACAATGAGATAGCTTTTCAAAATTCTGTGCATGTAAATTTATAAGCCTCAGTAAAATAGATATTTTTTCCCTAGGAAAATATAATTTTCCAGAATTAAGTGGATTGATTGAAAATAGAAAGTTAAACAGACCAATTTCTGTTAAATAATAGTGAAAGTTACGAAAAAACTATCCTACAACAAAGCACCAGGCTTAAGTGCTTTGATGGGGAAATTCTGTCAGACTTTCAAAGACCGATAATTCCAATATTTATATTGTTTCAGAACACAGGAAATGACAAAACCTTTTCTAATTCTGTGCAAAGCAAGTAACTGTGATAGAGATTATATAAAACATGGGAATAGATCATTCACATTTGTGAATAGTACTGTAAAAATAACAAACTATAAGCATACAGCATTCAAAGAACATTTAGTAACTCACATATGACTTGTGTCCTGATCAAAAGAAATTAGCTTTGAAAATATAGCGTATTAGTGTGTTTCTTATTTTTGCTCTCACTGAGACACAGTACCCAACACCTGCCACGCTAAGGAGGGAGGGTTATTTTGGCTCATGGTTTGCAGAGGTTTCATGGGCTGGCTCCCTGGGTGGGCAACATAGCAGAGGGGCATGCAGAGGAGAAACAGCTTGTTGTGGGAGCAGAAAATGGGATCAAGACAGAAAGAAGGAGACAGGCCACACCCCTGGTGACCCACCTCCTCCCACCAGGCTTGCCCTCCCGAGGCACATTTAGCTTTAAACTCATTAATGGACTAATGCAGTCTGACAGATATCACACACTCATGACTAGATTCCAGCAAGGAGCACATGAGGCTTTGGGGGGACAGCTAGACACAAACCATTATGGTGTTAGGAAACACACTCTGGAATTCACATTAGTAGAACTAAAGACAACTTACATAGATATTTCCATAGACATTAAAGAGGCCTTTGACCAAGTTCAGTACCCATTCATCAAAAGGAAAGTGAGGAGGGGAGGGGAAGAGAAAGGAACTGAAAAAAAGAATTAAGATGTGTCATATATACATACCAGCTCTGCATGGGGAACATGATCAGTATGTACTACAAACATATACTAAACAAATAAACAAACAAACAAACTGCAGAAACATGAAATAGAATCAGTAGATACTTTCCTAACATGATAAAGACATTTATATGTATAGTGTGTCCCATCTTAAAATGATAAAACTATGTGTACAACGTGTATACCAGCCTTTGAGGGAGGAAAATATATAGTGAGGTGATATGAAAGACATTTTCACAAACAGAATACACTGTTAGCACTGGCCCGTGAAAAGCCAGAAGATAGAACAGAGTAGAGCAGTCCAGAAATATGCCAAAGAATGAACACATGGCAATTTAGGATATGATTAAGATGGCATCTTGTATCACTAGGAAGAAGAGGGCCTTGAGCTGTGGTGAAATAAGTACTCATTTTTTAAAAAGGACAAAATTGGATTCATACCTTATGCATCCACCAAAATGAATTCTCCATGGATCATATATCTAAATTCAAAAATGAATGAAATCACACAAATACTATCCGAAGACTAAAGTTTTATAAGCTGTTATGAATTTCCATGATGCACAGTTTGAAGGGAAGAAATGAAGTAACGGAGAGGGCGGTGTTCTCAGGCCCTCCAGTCTTCTGGCTTCTTGTAACATATCTGTTCCAGTGGGCCACTTCCTGCAGTGTTTTTATTCCTGCCATACTGTCAGGGCAAATTAGACATTCATTCCGTTTCACTGCTTATTGGCCATCACTCTCCACAGGCTTCTGAAAGCTGAATTAGCAGTGTGTTTGCCCATCTCTTGGGGCCTTTGAGAAAATGCCCCCAAGTCAATTCATTTGTACTCATTTAGTCTTGTGTTCCAGCTGCTTTCAAACACTTGCAAAGCCAGTCCCATGAATGCTTTCTGGATTGGCTCATATAGTAATTAGTTCTTGAAGATCTTATGTCTAACTTATTTCTTTTTGTGCCTAGACTTTCCCCCTTCAGGTTATACTTGGATTCAACCTTTGTTTTCAGATTAGTGGCTACAAGGTCTAGGGCAGCTCTTAGAAACAGGAAAGCTTATGTAGTGGGTCACCTATTGCCTTAAGGGCAGAAACCTGAACGCTTCTTCCTGTATTGGTGTCATACTACATAAGAGGAAACGGTTGCTTCTGCATGTCTCAGGATTTAGGGAGGTCTGCAAGGCCGTGATCTGCAAACTCATCCATTCCGAAATCCCCATTTTCATGTTTCAGTGCTGCAGGTTTTCACCAGCAGGGCCCTAGAGGGTCACATAACAACCAGCCTGCCTTTGGCATTTACATGACCTCTGATCTCTGCCACTCAATCAGATGCTGTGTCTACTCTTGTCAACACTTGCATCTGCCCTTGGACTTCGGGAGGAGAGGCATCTTTGTCAAGCTACCCTGAAGCACTAGGGCCAGAATTGTTAGTCTTTAACTGTTCACTCAATGGGCTTGTAGTTGCCCATAACCCCTCTAAAGGGTGTTAGCAGAATTCAACCACAACAAGCCACTGTTGATGGGCATCATTTCACCCAGCTCTTTCAAATGCCTCAATCATCAAACCAGTAAGAGATTCCTCTCCAGGAAGATGTTCCAAGGTTATCACAGGTGAAATCCTCGGGGACTGGGTTAATACTTGGTGTCAGGGCCTATTTGCATCCCATAGGCACTCAGAATGAGGTACAGGGGTTCACTTTGCGTAGGTGCTGGTGAGCCAGTCTTCAAACTCTGGTTTTCCGCAATTGTTCTTTTCCAACTGTTTTCAGTATCATCTATGGCATGTTCTTTGCACAGCAGGTGCCAAGATGAGATGGGAAGTGAGAGCTTTATACGGGGAAATGCCTATGCAAAGTAAAGCAGATGGAGTAGGTACATGCAGGTGTATCCTCTCTTTCCTATCTTTGAGTTTAACCTTTGCACATTCAGATTATACTGGGATTTAACCTTAGTTATTAACCTAGTGGCCAAAAGAGGAGGGGAAGGCAGGGAAACCTTCAGTCTATGACGCAAGTAAGAACAAAGGGAGAAAAGGAAGAATTGAATCAGAAGAGCCTTGGCAGCAGGCCTGTTCTGATGATTCC
>PVIR01029368.1:0-21164 GCA_004026965.1 Petromus typicus | reverse complement strand
TGGGTGTGGAGACCCACACCCAGCAGCAACCAGTACCACATACCACAGTGCCGGGCGTGGTGGCTCACGCCTGTAATCCCAGCACTCGGGAGGCAGAGGCAGGAGGATTGTGATGTGAGTTTGAGGCTGAGCTCAGGGCCAGCCTGAACCACAAAGCGAGACCCTGTCTCCAAAAACCTAAAAAAAAAAAAAAAGAATAATCTCTTTGGGTGTGGGGAAGGGTACTGTTTAATCTTTTAAAACACGGTCTCGAGTCTCCTAGGGTTCCCACATTTTCATTAGGGTACACGGTGGGGACAGAGTGGGCCGCCCGGATTCTGAGCAGCTGACAGCAAAGCAAACCTAGCAGCGGCGCCCCGTCTTAACCTGTGCGTTTCCCGGGCTGGCTGGCGCGGAAGGCGGAGCACCGCAACTTTTCGCTGGTTCTTGTCTGGAGAGTAATTACCCCAAAGCACGGGATTGCTTTTAGTGGTCTCCTAAAAAGCACATATAATTTTATGCTACCTGTAGAAATTTATGCCGCAGGAAATACAAGAACTCATTTGCAATCTGCACAGCAGCTGAGTACTCTTCCAGTTACTTTCGATTTACTGTAATTCTGCGACTCTCTGAAATGTGTCCACCGCGGAGGGAACGCGATGATGATCCGGCGGGGGAGATGAAGGCGTTGTAGGACATAAAGTAGACCTCACTCGGCCTGTTGGAAACGCGAACCACACCCGTTTAAAACTGATAGAGAAAAAGGACCTGCGAGCTCGGCTATATCGGATCCCAGGGCCTCTTTGTTTATCCATTCTGGAATATAAAGCCTTGGATCATGGGGCTGTTCTATTTGTCCTCCATCTAACCCACGTCATAAAAATACACCGAATTGATGGTCATCAGAAAGTGATATCTTTGAGATTTTAAGGCATAATTTTAAAAATCAGAAACTTCTCAGATCTCAGTGTGTGTGGACATATATATGTAGGCAATTTTCATCCCTGAACGAATTTTCTGGGCTAATCTATTCCGAATTTACAGCTTCCGCTTTACTGAAACCAGACAAATCCAGGAAAGCCCAACTGTCGTATTGCCTTTGGCCACGAGAGGGCGCTAGAGAATTCTGATCGCTTCCAAGGTCTATAAAACCCTTTTAACTGCTACTTTATAGACATTCAATTACAACAGGCCATAATACATTAAGGCATTAAAATACACATATATTCCCAGCATATGCCAAAGCACGCACTGCGCGCGTGTGTTCAGCAGACGATCGCAACGCCGGCGTCAAATAAACACTTAGGCGTCTTCTAGTGGTTTCCTCCGTGGAGCTCCCTTCCCAGCAGCGGGCAGGTGGTCCCTCAGGGCAGATGCCAAGGATTAGGGTAAAATAACCCAGGGCCGGAGAGTGCGGCAGGGTGGAGTGAGGGGAAGAGAAGAGAGCTACAATTTATGGAGTTTGGAAATGCGGACACTCTGGGGATGAATGTTCAGAGTCTTTAATACCTTCCAAAGGTAACACTAGAAATGAATTAGGGGAATTATCCAGTCTCAGAAGATGTCGTAGAAAAGAGCAATGGCCTGAAACTAAAGAAGGAAAAGTTTAGGTCAGACACGAAGAATAAATTAGCCATAACAGTTGGGCGGGAAAGATGGCCTTACCACGGAGGGGTCTGAAGCAGAGCCGTTATCTTTGATAATTAATTAAATGAGATATTAGTGAGAAGCACGTGAGCTCCTCGCAAGGCCTGGATTAGATAACCCGGCCACTTCTTCCCTCTGCTCTGAGGATCTCTGCGTCTCCCAACTGTCTCTCAGGGAAGACAGCAGGCCTCATGATCCTGGTTAACCCTGTTTTATTAATAAAATAAAAGCTGAGCTATCAGAGGGAAAGAACATAATTATAAAATTGTGCCTGCTTCTCAGAGCTTTTCATGAAAATGCACCATACCATGTAGGCTTATAAAAAGACTGCCCACTGGAAGAAGGCTTTTATAAGTGAAAACTTCCGGGGGGGGGGGAATCCTCCCATAAATCTCAATGTTTTACAAGCCAGAGGACCCAATACTGCATAACCTTTTTTTTTCTTCCTAGGCCAATGTATCCAGGTTTGATCTACTTAGGGTTCCGCCTTAGGAAAATGGCTGTCACAAAGCCAGTCTGGATCACAGCCGTAATACAGTGTGCGGATTCAACATGCATCCCAGAGGGCCACGGGGCTCCAGGGACAAATAGGGCTTTCTGTGTTGTTTTAAATAGCACTATGTTTCTTTCTTTCTTTTTTTTTTTTTGGAGACAGGGTCTCGCTTTGTGGTTCAGGCTGGCCCTGAGCTCAGCCTCCAACTCACATCACAGTAATCCTCCTGCCTCTGCCTCCCGAGTGCTGGGATGACAGGCATGAGCCACCACGCCCGGCACTGTGGTATGTGGTGCTGGTTGCTGCTGGGGTGAGTCTCCACGCCCCGTATTGTTACGTGGTTACTGGGAATCAACCCGGGTCCTTGCGCTTGCAAGACAGGTGCTGGAACCACTGAGCTAAATCCCCGGCCCCAAAGGTTTCTTTTTTATACGAAAGTCAGAGTGATATGCTAGGTCAAAAGAATTTATAGCATATATATATAACAAAATTATTTCAAATCGGAGCGATTAGACATGGGAGTGAAAATGGCGGATGAATTTGAATTTGAGGAGGGACAGCCTAGTGGTGAAAATCACACCAAGCAGGCAGAACTCTAGACCTTTGGCAGAGGACTGGCCAGCGTAAAATAGCAAGCTCGGGGTGATTCGGCGCGCAAAGCCAGCCCTGTATTTGAGGATGCATTTATGGCCTGTGAAAACAGGTAGTCAGGCGTGGTGAGCAAGATGTTCGATCAGCAGCACACAGACAAGCTCTTCGTCCACTTCTGACCGACTCGGGTCACCATCATAGATGTGCATGTACGTATACACGTATGAGATTAAAGGCCGCAGTGCTGCTCGTTATTTCGTCACCACTCATGTCGCAGTACACTGACATCTGTAATAATCACACACTAACACACGCCACCGTGAACCCTGTTGACTGGTTTAGTTTTCTGAGAAAGAGCTCTCGAGGCGCCCCACACAGGCCGCCTCTCATCCGCCAAGTCTCTCATTTAAAGTCAGCCATTTGCACTTAAAATCTGCCCCTGCTATTTCACCACTAATTATAGCGGGAGCTCGATAAATGTTTGACCTTTCACAGGGTGGACCTTTACTTCTACTCCCAGTCTGGAAATGACTTCCAAAAACACTTTGGCTAGAAGCCAGGTCAAATATTATTTTAACTTTCTTCCAAACTACGGCAAGTCTAAACCCATCAGTCTTTTCCACAGACTGTCCCCGACCGCCAGCGCTTGATTACACCCCTACACTTTCCTGTGGGCCGTCTGGATGATGTGTTCACTAACGAATCACGACTTCCTCCTCTCCGAGGACTAGAGTTATGACTGAACTAGGGATTTCAATACAAATATTCAGTAATTAACTCTTATAAGCAAGGTCCTAAAATCTATAGCAATGGACAAAAAGGACAGAAAGACAACTAATTCATTCCACGTCCAATCATTTGAAGGACTTGCTCTGTGCCGTTCACACCTGGAACCGGTAGCACGTACGGAGACGTGGGGAGGGCCTCATGTGCGAGGCCACCCCACAGAGGCGGCCTTGGCTGCTCGTGCTTGCTGGCTGGCTCCAGGACCAAGACACCAGACACTGAGCATCTTCAAAATTAGGTTTTCTCTTGGGTAAAACAGAGGCCAGATAAGCTGGCCGCTAAGTTCCTCCTATCCTAAAGTCTGTGACTTTAGGTACAGACTTTGGTGAAATTTGCGGGTCATGTACGTGAGGGAAAGAAGGCTCGATGGTGGATAGGCATGGGCGGAGGGTGGCGCTGACACCATTCCGTGGCTCGATGTGCCGGCCTGAGGGATGAAAAATAGGTCATTCATAGACAGATCATTGTTATTGTTTTTTAATTCTTCCCAAAACATGTATAATCCTTAGCGATCATTTGTTTAAGTTATATAAATTACTGTCCACTTTGAAACCCAGTTTGTCATCCTCAACTGTGATTTATACCAGACTATATAAACGACACGGTGTCCTAGATCTACTACGACATTTATCTTCATGAAGGACGCCGGCGACTCTGAGTGACAGTTCAACGAACCCTGATCACAGTTAACTCAACACGGACTCTCCTTTCGCCCAGGGATCTGGGATTGGATCGATTCGCTCAAAACCAAGAGCAGTTGCTCAGAAATCCACCAGGCTCATGAAAGCGGGTGCTTACTTGCAAAATTTGTTCTCGGGCCCCAAACACACACGGAGACATGCTTTCCGTCCCTCCGGGGGACTTCCATCCACGCGGACGGCAGGGGCGTGTCCTTCTCAAGGAAATCTGTGTCTTCTACTAACAAAGATGGAGGCAACGGAAGTAAAAATCAAATGGGACAATTGCATGTCCGATGCACGCGCATCTGTCTACAGACTTCTATATGGTCAGACTCAATTAAGTCATTATCCTTGTCTTCATAGTGTAGAATGAAAAGGAATTGAAGATCTAAATATATTCATATAGTTTATATATTTTCTGTAATTAAAAAAACATATGAAAAAAAAAGCATAGAGCTTGGAGTTTTCAAGCTATTAACTGTCCCGTGCACGAGGGAACCTGCCGCTCCTGGGCATCGCCACTGTCACAGAGTCTAGGGCCGCTGGCATCCGGGGCCAGTGACACCTGGCATTGCTGCCCGGCCCTCCAAGCCGGGCAGCTCTAAACATTTTCCTAACGTTGTCACCGGGATTTTCCCTAAGACCGTTCTCGGTCAGGGAGGCCATTTGCTTCTAATCCCCCGTGATCAGCGCCCACATTGGGGGCCTCGTGAGGTGGGGGACAGTCCGCCTGCACCGTAACACCAGGCCTTGCAGGCCCAGCGCCGATCTCAGCCTGGCTTGTGAGCTAACACTTTCTAACCCGCAAGTCTGAACTTTCTCTTAGATGCAGACGGCAAAGCGAGCCTCATATGCAGAGTCCTCGGGGTAGGATTTCAGTTCTCTGAAAGAAAACCTTTTCTAAACAATTAGAGCTCTTTGCAAGTGCCTGATAATATGGCCTTGAGACATGAAAGCAAAACACAGGAAAATGAATAAATCTACACCTGTAATTGGAGACTCTTACAGGCCTTCTCAGCAGATAAAGCAAGCTTCAGGACATAAAAGAGCTGAAGAGTCCTATTTATAAACACAGGAAGAGCGGTCAATAAATATTTCGGGAGAACACCTAGTGCTTAATATAAAATAATCATCACCTGGCCACAGAGGAAGCCTTAGCAAAACCCAAAGATTCGTAACAATGCAGGCTATGGTTTATATTACAATGGAATAAAGTTAGAAATTAATAGTAAAAGAGTAGGTTTAAAAGTTCCTAGGAACTATAACTAAACACGTAAACATTTCAAAAAAGATCAAAAACCACCAAAACTGCTTCTAAATCACACATAGGTTAGAAAGGATTGTATAAACATTATGAAACATTTAGAATAAAATTTAAAATAGCTTTTTTAGGGGGGCGGGTGAGACAGGGTCTCACTACGCAGTTCAGACTGGCTTGAGCTCACTGTGTAGCCCAGGCTGGCCTCAAGCTAACGGTGATCCTCCTGCCTCCGCCTCCACAGTGCTCGGACTGCATGTGCGGCACTATGCCTGGCAGAATTATGGATTCTAATAAAAGCAATGCATTTTATTGGGTGCTGGTAAAGTCATAGTTAGAGGAGAATTTTTAGCTCTAGGTACATTTATGTAAAAATTGAGCGTACATTCAGTAGAGAATCATGGGTGAGGAGGAAGCCCATAAGCGTGGGCGGCTGTGGGGCCCAAACAGGGCCAAACAAACTCTGCGGAGGAAGCAGTTTGGGAATCTGCTGGGACCTCAGGCTCACGCGTCAATCATCGGAGGCAAATCATGACACTTCTCTAAGCCTCAGTTTTTCTGCCTATAAAATGGGCACGGCAGCAGAATCTTCTGTGAGGCTGTCTGTGAGTTCTCTGTGACCACCCCCAAGAGCCCTTTCCCTGGCTCTGTGACCCCCAGATGTGATTCTGTGATTCTGAGGCCGGCCCAACAGAATTGATGGCCATCCTCAATGTCAGCCATAACAATGTAATCAATAAACTCAACCTTAATTTTCATTTCACAATACTAAAATAGTTTGTTTAGAATACATTCTGATCTGGCAGCTTCTTTCCATTATCAAAAAATAGAATACGACAGTTCAACTGAGGCACGCCCAGGGGCTATGTCCGCCTCCCGCCCGGCGGAGGCCAGACCGAGCATTCGCCCTGCTGCCCAGCCACAGCCCTGGTCCTGGGTTCGTTGTCTTAAACCCCAAACTGAGAGATTTCAGAACTAAAATAGAAGCAGAATGCAGAAAAGAAAATATGGTAAGAATAATTCTGCAAAAAGACCCACAGAAAAACCAAAACACAGTTCTCTTTCATGCCAGAATCTTCGACATGGGTCTGCAAGCTCTTTTACCTTAATGATCCTATATCTGCCCATCACGGTTTCTTTAGTTACTCATTCTCACTCTGCTCAGAGTCCTGACCTCATAGGTCCTGACGTTTCCCATCTTGCCGGAAAATAAAACCTTCGCCAACCTGATATAAGAATAAGCTCCGCCCGTGTCTCCACGCCTCCCGGACACGCCTGCGCAGGGGCTCCCCATTCTCCGACAGGGGTGCACACATGTAGCCGGGTGCAGTGGCACAGATTCTAGGCTTCTTCTGGAGACTTTCCCTTTTTCCTTTTCTTCCTGAAGGAGTCACTGTCTCTTTATACAACAGTCACTTCCGCAGCCCGACTTTCACAAGGCGCAGGCGGATGCGGCTCTTCATTACGGTAATGAATTGGGGTATGACGCACTAAATCCACTGAACACTTGACGCTAAAGAGGTTCGGACCTCGAGCTGCAAAACTGGTTTTTATTCAGTTATTATATTCAGTGTTTCTACTAGAATTTTTTCCTTTCGATATGGTAGAAACTGGGCCTTTTAGCTTAGACACCTGAGCGCCACTGCCTGTCTGAGCAGCCCCTTCCTGGTGCTGGGGCGCAGCTCTGGTCTCTATGGGGGCCATAGCCACCCCAGGGTGTGGACCGTGCCAGAGAGAAGGGCCAGGGCAGGGCCAGGGCCGGGGCCGTGTGCTGGGCCAGCCTGCTCTGGCCTCGCACACTGCCTCCCCGTGACCAGGACCACGACCGTGTCCCGGGTTTTAGTCTTGCTGCGCTCCTGGCCAGGATTCTTCTCCACCTCTCTGAGGCTTCTACAGGGGCCTAACCCAACTGCTTCTTGGAGGATTTGGGCGGACTGCGTGGCCGTTGAGGACTGTCCATGCAGGGCACTGTTCGGGCTCGGAGTGGAAGACAAATAAAACCTGAAATCTAACACCAAAAGGGACTGGACTCTCTTGCTAAAGAACTGCCGTCACATCCCCCAGTGATGAAGACATGGACTGTCTTTGTCTGCCTCTGTTGAGTAATCGTACTTCCCCAGTGAAATAGTAAATTTCACGAGGACAGGAATCCGTGAGCTTTCTCACTGAATTTCACACACAACTTACACAGTCCCCTTCAGCTACGCTGGAATCTCTTAGACAGTACTGTTACAGTAACAGAGCCAGGTGTGCTTGGGACCCAGGAGGCTGAGGCAGGAGGATTGCCAACAGTTGGAGGCAAGCCAAGGCCAGGCTGAACTCCAGAGTGAGACCCCGTCCCCAAAACTGAAAACCAAATCAAACCCAGACTGTACTGTTCTCTACAGAGGTAAAATAGTTCACTCTGTTAAGGCCTAACCCCACGCTTTAATTTCTTTTTTTTGAGACAGGGTCTCGCTTTGTAGTTCAGGTTGGCCCTGAGCTCAGCCTCCAACTCATGTCACAGCAATCCTCCTGCCTCTGCCTCCCGAGTGCTGGGATGACAGGCGTGAGCCACCACGCCCGGCCCTGTGGTATGTGGTGCTGGTTGCTGCTGGGTGTGGGTCTCCACACCCAGTATTGTTATGTGGTTACCGAGGATGGAACCCAGGTCCTTGCGCTTGCAAGACAGGCGCCGGAACCACTGAGCTAAATCCCCGGCCCCCCACGCTTTAATTTCATAGGAAATTCATATCATTTTTAATTTTCAGGGAAGGAAACAAACATATTTTGTGCCTAATGTGGACCAAAGCCTGGGCACCGTGCGAGGTGCAGGGCTCCTTAGAACCCTGTCCCCCAACCCTGCGGTCAAGACTTGAGCACGTAAATAGATCTTCTCCCTGGACGACCAACTTGGTCACTATGGGAATTCTTTTAACTTTCACACAGAGAACTAAAAAAAATTGATTATGTAAGAATTTAATATTATAATACAGTTAGCTTCTTTTTTATAGGAAATATATTTAGCTTCTTTTTTATAGGAAACTTTTATGGAATAAAGTTTTCAACTCTGAAATTTTCCGAACACCAAACATCTTTATCAGGGTTGTGTGGTGTGTGCATGTGCATTTTCTATTATTAGAAATAATACCCAGGGCTCTCTGCACATCAAGCAAAATGTTCCATCCCTCAGCTACATCCTCAGTGCCATCAGCATAAAGTTTTAAATTTCAACTACACTCATTTATTTGCTTGCTTTTGGTTGGTTGAGCAGGGTCTCACTACATATATAGTCCCGGATGATCCCAAACTCATGGCAACCCTCCTGCCTCAGCCTCCCTATGCTTGGGTCATGCGCCAGCATGCCCAGCTGTGTAATAAATGCTACCTTTATGTTTTAACTGGTGGAGCCAGAGTTTTAGCTCAAGTGGTACCATGCCTACCTTGGGAGCACAAAAGCCCGAGTTTGATCCCTAGGGCTGCAAAAAAAAAAATTTTAACTTAAGGCCTGGTGTAGTGGTGTGTGTCTATTCTCCCAGCACTCTGGGAGGCAGGAAGATCACAAGTTTGAACCCAGCCTGAGCACTTTGGTGACTCAGGCTCTTAATAAAACAAATAAAAAAATAAAGAAAGAAGTAAATAAACAAATAGAGTTGGGTGTGTTGCTCGGCGTGAAGGTCTGGGTTCAACCCCCATGAGATAAAAAAAACAAAAAACAAAAGTCAAGCTTTAAATGATGCAAGTCCTGAGCTCCTGGGGAGGGGGGTTCAGCTCATTTTTCTCTGTAATACTGAATCGACTCAGACTGCTATTTTAAGAACTCATTTAAATTTTGTCTGTACATTTTATTGTATCTACATCTTCATTTTCCCGGTTCTCACCTCAGTGGCCTATGTTCATCGATACTTTGGAGGCTTTCCTCTACTGTGGGCTGAGAAGCACAAACACCGTGAGGTTGGTGGGGGACTTGGATCTGCCCAGAACTAGGGGCTTCCGCGTTCAGGGGACTCGGTGACCGCCGCCTCCGCCTAGAGCTGTCTCTGGCTGGCTGTGCCGGCTCAGTTTGGGAGAGCTGGAAATGGCCAGTGAAGTGCCCTGCGGAGTAATGAGCTTCCATTGTTCTGACTCTGTGGAGCGTTAGATTAAGCAAAGCCAAACGGTAGGTTGGTCTCTTTATGTTTTGCACTGTTAATTCTCTATAATTATTAATCAGCTACTGAGGTAATTATTAACCTTTCCATTCAAACAGTGCTGTTAGTTTAGTACCTGTGCCAACAGAGAGTTTCTATTACAAGGCCCAGTGTAGAGCTGGGCATCACTAACTTTGCTAAGAGACAAAGCTCGGGCAAAGTGCAGTGTTTCTGTGTGGTCAGACCCATCGTTCTGATGTGGAGGTTGCGACTCTGAGGGAGGAGAGATGTGACTCATCGAAAGTACTGCAGGAGGTAGCAACAAACGCACAGGGTGAGGAGAGAGAGGACACAGCGGCCGTAAACGCCTGAAATTTGGAAGGAAAGAAAGAAATGGAAAGATGTCAGATTGATAAAGAAAAATAAGAAATAATTTTCCAACTTGATCCTTAGTCTTTAAGAGGACGACGCGCTTCCGATTTCCGATGTGACATCTCCTGTGGGCCTGGGGGGTCTCCCAGGAGGCGCGACACACAAGTAGCCCTTTGGGGTGCAGTGCGAGCTCCCCTCTCCTGCAGCTCAGGGGAGCTGGAGAACGAGGACAATGGCAGACCGGGTCCAGAAGTCTCAAGATGCCCTCATGGCTTCTGAGCGACCACCATTATAAAATGATCAATACGGACATCTTCCGGCTCTGATATGGAATTAGCGTTTCCTTAAATACATTAAGCTCGAACTATTGAATTACCAGGAGGTCCGCACCACAGCGGAACAAACACTTGTCCTCGGCAAAGTCGTGACTGCCGACCAGGGAACCCAACCAGAGGACGTCGGGCACACCCCGTCAGAAGGGAGCAGGGCAGCCTCCCCGACGCAAGAGTCACTCACCGTCAGCCTGGTACTCTGCCAACACGGGGGCATCGGGCGGGAAGGCCCGGCCGTGGACGCCACTGTGACTGTCATCAGAGCTGTCTTGTCCGAGCTCTCCCCCTGCGGGTCGAGAAAAAAACAAGGTCAAGCTCTGAGCATCTTCGGGAAGATGTCTGTGATTTCTTCCGCTAGTCACACATACACACATGCACACACACGCACACACACACACACACCAAAGGCACGACTTCACCGTCAACATGGCCACTCTTCTGTAACGCCTGGAAAACTTGAGGTGGACAACCTGGATGGAAATTCTCCCTGACCTGGATGGAAATTCTCCGCTCAAGCACCGCTCCCAACAGATCTAAGGAACTGTTAGGGTGGGAAGATCCCGGGCCACCACAGAGAAATCTCCCGTCACCTCTAGAGGGCCATGTGAATTTACATCCGTCCATACGCTGTTTCTCTTAGTTGCGAACTTTAACCTGGACACCTCTTTCTCCACATTTCCAAAGGAGGCAGAAGAAATAACACAGTGTTAATCTATGTGTAACATGATGCATGCAGCAAGGTCAATATCTTTCCTTCTGAAAACGAGAGGCATGAGGAGGTAGAGACCCGAGCCCTCACTGCGTTCTGTCCCTTTTAAATCACTACTTGTTTCGCAAGCTTAATAGAGTTCCCTGTGTAATTCTAGTTTACAGCCTCCGCAAGCAACCTCTGAGGGATTCTAAAAGCACTAAGAAGGTAATATTTGTTCTGCAAAATGGCTCTGATAAGAGGTAATGTATATACAATACCAAATTATGCAATTAAAATAATGCTAATCCCTTTTGGGTGTTTTCAGCCTCCATCACATTGTGTTTTGGAGCAGTGGCCGGTGATATTATGATACTTTAAAAGGTTCAGGCGGAAGACGAGAGCGGATTCCGGAGCCGGAAGGGGAGGGAGCGCCGCAGATGGGCCTGCTGCGAGTCCTCAGCAGAGGTGCAGTGGCGGTGAAAGGGCTCCACGGCTGCTCCGGGCCCCTCGTGAGCACGAGCACGAGGACGGATCTCCCGCCGAGCCGGTGTTATCTCGGGCCCTCATTTCCAGAGGAAGTCGCCACCGCTCAGCTCGGTAAACACCGCAGCGTTTTGGCCCTGGCCTCCGACCAGGGAGCTGTGAAAGGGAACAGCGCGCAGAATCTCGATTGCTTCACTTCAGAGGTTTATTTCCTACAATTAAACTGGAAGGAGAGGGAGGATATAAAACGGCAGAACTGAGAGCCGCTGTGCCTTCCTCGTCCATAAATCGGGCGGTTATATCCCGACCCTTCTTCAAACGCTCCGTGGTAGGCAGAAGCCAGGACTGAGTCGGGCGCCTGCAGGTTGGGGACTTCAGGTAGAGACCGTAGCATTTATTGTTGTTTAAAGAAGGCACACAGCAGTCAGAGGCTGAAGTCAGAAGAAATGCTATTGTTGATCAACTGAAGAATTTGCCGTGCAATTTCCATAATATCCACAAAAATTCTCGAATCCTAGCGGGTTAAAATGCTCAAATCTGACATCAGGGAAAATCCCCTGGAATCAAATCATCGGCACATATAAAGAAACTTCCCAATTGAAAACCTGAACGTGAGCTGCCAGATGAAAAGGAATTTTTATTCTGAGACAAATAAAAACCCATTTAAAAAGAAGAAAGTAGTTGGATTGCCAAGCAAAGTCTGACATCTGCAGCTGGTTTTTCTTCACTGTGTTGTGAATTTTTATTTTTATTGTTTGGTTCTGGGGAATCAAACTCAGGGCTTTGAGTTTTGTGTTGTGTTTTTTAAAAATGAGCATTTTATTTTGAAATGATGTGAGAACTATATAAGAGGTGCAAAGACAGGACAGAGAATATTCCCATGAACTTCTCAGCCGGTCTTGTCAAAAGTCATCTTCTTCCAAAACCAAGGTGTTAGCATTGTTCTATTGCTGCTCAACGAACTACAAACTTTATCTGCTTTCCAAAGATTTTCCATAACGTCCTTTTTCTATTCCAGGCCCTAAGGTGGAGCCTCGTGCTGCACTGACAGCTATCTTTTTAACAGTCCGGCCCAGACCTGCGGCCTAGGTTCTGCACCCTGTCTACTCACTTCAGACAGGAAAGTCTCCTCAACGCCATCCTGTGGCTGCTACCCACGGTGGGCATCCGATGGCCCAGCCACCTGCTCAAAAGCCAGCTGTGTCCCTGGAGCGCGGCTGTGAGGACCGAGGCACGTGTGCCGCAGCCGATCACCTGGCTCCGCCGACAGCTCTACGCGGTTCGCCATCGCCACCGTGGCGTGCCTAACCGGGAGGAACACAGCGCCCCGTGCGGCCCGGAGCCGGGGTCAGCACTGCAGGAGTCTGCGGGGGTGGGGAGCCCTGGAAAGGCGCCTCCGGCTCAGCCAGCCCCGTGGCTGTCACAGCGTTCTTCATGTCCTACCAAGTGGCCAGCTCCCCTGGGCCTCCGCAGACACTGGCCCTGCCACCGTGTGAAGAGACACTCCCGTGTAATTAAGACAATTACAACTACTCAAGATCCACGGGTGAAAAGTTTTATCGAAGAACTGGCAATTACTGCAGTCATTTTGGAGCTGCTTAAGTTGAAAGCACGATTTTTCCTTCAAAACATAACTGAGCACGTGTTCTCGGCATTCTTCCACGGCGCTGACCGCCACAGCTCCTAGTAGCCTCGCCTGTCGTCTGCTGGGAGTGGACATAAACAACCCCAAGGCACCGTGACAGGCCATTGCACTCCGCAGCCCTACAGTTAGGGCTCCGAGCTCCATCTCCTCGGCGTGGCTTCCCCCCGGCCCCTGCGCGGCCCCCTCGCAGTGCATAAGCCCTATCCAGATACACGTCCAGCACACCATTCCCCACTGACCACACCGGCCACTGCAGTCTTTCTCTCTGGATTTCTAAATAAGGTTGGGGGGACTGCATCAAGGGTCCACCTGTATTAGCTGGGAATTTTCTCTCTTGTTCCAAGTGTCGTAAGAACGGGGCGCTAATATGCTCCTTAGCACATTCGGCGGCAGGGTCTCTGCCAGGCCGAGCCAAGGGGCCCACTGGGGAGAAGATTTCGCCACTTTTCGTTGCAGAGCGGCAAACTCAATTTCATTCACACTCCACAGAGTGATAAGTTGGGAATTTCCGAGGGTTGGAGCAGAAAGATAAAGCAGCCTTGTGTCAGGTGTGAGGTAATTATTTGCTAGGGTTTCTGTGCTATTTGCTTTTATTCCCTGCGTTTTCATTAACAGTTAATGAGTTTCCCCCTTGATTCGGAAACAATGGGTTGGCCACTGGAAGTCGGGCTTTTTTTTTTCCTCGCCAAAGATTCAACCAGCTGTTAGCGCTCCATAAACTTTATGGAGAAGTGAATTAAACTGCTGAAAACTTTCCCTTACTAATTCAGTTCCAAATAAAACGGGGAAAATGAACCAGGATGTCTCCCCCCGTAACTGTTGTGACTCACAATAAATGCGTGGAGTTCTAAACTTGCAGGTAACCAGTTAGGGATAAAAAGAGGGCACGAGAACAGTTTTGCTACAATGTTTAAAAAATGAGGAAGAAATGAACAAACAGAGAAGGCAATTTAAGCATTAAAAAAATACAAGCATAGCAAATAACAGATGAAACATAAATACACATTTGCGTGTTCGATATATAAGGCCTTGACGGTTTTGTCACGTTAGTTTTAGTCGTCTTTGCTTTTCCTTCTAATTAACTGTGAGCTGCATTAGAAAGACTACTCAAATCTGCAACTAGTTACGTGGGTGGTTAGAAACTTTCTAAGGTTTATCATGTATCTCGATACCACAAGGAAATGGAAATTAATGTAAAATTGTCTACAGTTTTTTTGTTTCTTGTCATTCTTATTATTGCTGTTGGAAGGGAACACGCGATTTCCTACCACTTAATATTTAAGAACACGAGCCACACAGCTCTCTCTTTAAATTAATAAATCCTCAGTAACACGCTATAAGTACAACTCGCTGCTCCAAATCCATGCTGGGCAGGAGCAACACTGTGGATTTTCACGGGCCACTTTAACGGCAGTACAGTCCCCAAAGCTGCGCCACAGTCAGAGACCAACACGACAGCTTACTACTCCTTATCACAGCCGCTCGCCCAGGTTACCGAGTCACCTCCCAACCAGAGCAACGTGTCAGGTACGGATGCCACGGTCACGTCACACGTTTCTCTCATGTCCATATCTCACAGGGCATCTTTGTGACACCGCAGCGCAAGTCCCGTCCATCCTGCTTCACATCACACACCTCTGCCCATTCGAAAATGTCTGGTGCTTCCCGCGGCCTCCGCGGGTTTCTAGACATCCCTGCCGACTTGGGTGGTTAGTTCCCGCGATTAATCCACGTAGAGCGAAGGTCTCAGATTCTTCTCTGTTCTGCACACTCTGACTGTCCATCTTTTTTCTTTCCCCCCTCTAGATCTATCCATAATTCAATATATAAATATGCTCTTTCCCCCCCCCTCAAGGCCGTGCGTGTAACGGTCCTGGGTGCCATTAGGTCTACAGAACAAATAACACACCAGGTAACGGAAGTGGCTATTTATCAGTCCTTCCTGAAAGTTCCAGGAGATCTGGAGTGCACACGAAGTGAGCGGGGCTGGAGACTGGGCGGCCGGTTACCCAGCCACGCGGACAGCGGCAGACTTGGTGCGAAGTCACATTTGGGGAGGGAGGGGGGTCCTGAGAGACCAGACGTGGCACCGAACTGATAGGCGCTGCGAGAACAATCGCCACCGCACCACCTGTGAATTCCGCCACCCAGAGACAGCGCGGCTTAATAATATTCTCAAATGAACTCCATCTGTCACTGGTAGATTGGACAGGATAATACCCAAGGGAGCCAATTGAAAATGTCTTTTTTCCTCCCTCCTTTCTTCAAGGAATGGATCCTGGGTCGTGCAGTTCTTCACTTTGGCCACTAGGGCGAGCTGCAGCGCGTGGCATTCCCTTCGCTCGGAGAGAAAGACCGAGACGAGACAGGACAGCAGCCCTGAGCGCCCGCTTGCTCCGTCCCTCCCTCTTCCGCAAACGCTAGAATTTCAAGCCCCCGTGGATTTCACGTGAAGGCAAACGAACGTGCAAATAAGGACCCAAATGTACGACCGACATTGGGAAATGGGAAGAAAATGTGCAAACGGGAAGGAGAACAAGGGAGCGGAGGGGGAAAGGAAGGAGTAAGAGAATCGAAGGAAAAATGGAAACAAAGCTTTTGCAAATAAGGAAGGGAATCGGGGTTGAGGGAGGAGAAAAGAAGAATCAAGATCTATCATGTAGGGGTGCAAATTCCCTGTGAGCATCACGTGTATCTAAAACGTACCAGAAATATAAAAAATTTAAAACATTATATATTTTTTTAAAAAAGGCGCAATCCTGGATATTAATTCACGGGAGGACCGGCAGCCACACACACAAGCCATGCGATTGTGTATGCGACAGTGTTCACATCGTAAAGCCAGTCACGGCCTGTCAGCAACCATCCGGCCTCGCACTAACACCCTCCGTCCCAGCGCCGCGCACAAGCGCTGCTGACGGGACCTGCTGAGTTGGAGGATTCTGGACAGTAATGAGATTTTGACAGAATTCGGAAGATGTAGAGCTAGGAAGCCGGTAGTCTGTGGATAAGTATATTGTAAAATGAATGCATCCATCATAAAGCAGCCTCGCAACCGCCTCCTGGAATCAGTGGTTCGTGATTCTGTTTCCTTTGGATAGTATTCATAGTCCTAGCTTCTCATTACGAAGCTGTCCAACCGAATTTTCAGCATCTTTTGACTTGCGTGTGAAAGTTGCCTATAAGAATAAAAAATTAAATGGACATCCCTTGACGACATCCTCATAAGTGAAATAAATAGGTCACAGATGTGTAAATATCTGCATCTTTTCTCTGATATGAGAAAATAA
Organism: Petromus typicus; assembly: GCA_004026965.1. NCBI lineage: Eukaryota > Metazoa > Chordata > Mammalia > Rodentia > Petromuridae > Petromus > Petromus typicus. The sequence continues at coordinate 4,808 of PVIR01029368.1, read as the reverse complement.
AGATGCAAATGAGTTCTAGAATGTATGTTATATATTGTGAAATAGAAAATACTCAAAGTGAAATGGGGTGAAGGGGGAAAAATAAGGAGAGTCTAACAGAAAAAGAAAGGAAACAAAGTTTATGTATACAGGGGGTGGTAGGGCAATGGGAAAAAAATGAGAATTAAGTTGTGTCATATACTGGTACAAATTCTCATTGTTGAGTGCAATCATGATGTGTATATGTAATGTACCAATAAAGATTTCTAAAAAAATAAATTTTTTTTTTTCAAGATGAAGTCTCGCTGTGTAGCCCAGACTGGCCTTGAACTCACAGTGACCCTCTTGCCTCGGCCTCCTGAGTGCTGGGATGACAGGCATAAGCCACCCTGCCCAGTTAATAATAAAAATACTAACAGTTTACTGAACTCTCACTGGGTGTAGGCTCTGGGTTAGGACATTTCCTGCCGGGTCTCAAAGAATTCTCAAGATGTTCCCAGGATACGTTAGTGTCCCAAAGATGAAGATACTGAGGGTCCAGAGATGAAAAAATTTACCCAAAGTCACAGAAGCGACTGCGGCGTCGCCAGCCACGTCTGTCCCACCCATCTGATCCTGAAGCTCTGCACTGACTCACCAAGCCGGGGAGGCCCCGGGTCTGAGCGCCTTACAGATCCCGACCTCAATTCCAAGGCAAAGCACACGGAACGACAGCCCGAGACTTGAATTTATGGTGTTAATTGGCATCTTTTTACTTTCCAGTAAAGTAAGTCTGAAATCAAAATATAAATTACTTCAGCAGTGGTAACAGTCATGGTCGCACCGGTCACGGAGGCTGGAGCTGCCTGACGAAGCCAAACATGGTCAAGCAGGAAGTGATCTTCTGGCTCCCAGTCCGAATGTATTCCAGTGGCTTCTAACATACCGCTTTGGGGCATGAATTTCATGCCGACGAACTTTCTTTCCACTACTTCACGCCGAGATCAATATATTGAATTTCCCTCAGCATTTCCTGTTGGCTTCCGTGGGATCCTGGGTGTTTTGAGCTTGCTTCACCCGAGACAGACCAATGTATTCCCGCCCTATACGGATCTCAGACCTGGCTCGGTTGATGCCATTCTTTTCTAGAAGAATTAAATTTTAAGTCTCAGAGTGGGGGAATCCTTTGAAAAGTAGAACTAGACCTCAGCGTCCTTGTTTGCGAGACAGTTTCACTGTGTGGTTTAGGCCGTTCGTAGAACTCACCTTGTAGCTCAGGCTGGTCTCTATGTTGTGCCGATCTTCCTGCCTCAGCCTCTGGGGTACTAGGGCTTCAGGTGTGGGCCACAACAGTCAGCCAATATCTCTTTATTTTTAAATTTTTGAGGCTTGATTCACACAAATAAAGTCTATGAACCACTAGAGCGAGAGAGATCACTCTGGAATCTAAGGAAATATGTTTAGAGACACGTGGGAAGTCTCTCAGGCCGGTGAGTGTGCGTGTCACAGCACGTCAGTCAGCAGGGCGGACGGGGTCCGCAGGCTGGGGCTGCTGCTCGGCCCTCAGAGCCGAGTGACCGGAAGCCGCGCCCGCTGAGCCCTCAGACTCCCTTGTCCATCCCTGAGAAAATGAACTACATTTTCCTCTTAATATTTTGTGTTCAGAATCTAAAAATTAAAGGAAGAATTCCTGATGAACATTAATTTTTTCTTCTTTTAGTTTTTGAGTCCATCTATGTAGCCCAGCCTGGACTTGAACTCACGACTCTCCCACCTCAGCTTACCGAGTGCGGGGATGACAGGTACATGCCATCACACCGTGTGAATTTTTGTGCCACAATTCTGTGTTCAGAAACTTTACTATTTACCTGTTTTCCTGGGTTGGCCTGGGACAATGCTACCTAGGACAGACAGTTTATAAGTCCCCTACTCCGGAAGTCCCCTGGCTAATCAAAGATTAAGGTACAGTCCCTATTTAATCAATCTTTTGCTTTTCTTTGCCATTGAATGAACTTTATACATATGAAAAAGGGCTGAGGTCAGGTAAGAAAATGCATGTGCTATAAGTTACTATAAGCATCTTCTACTGCTACAGTATTTTATGAATTATTTTCCAATCCAGTTCTAACCAGTCAGTCAGCATAATGCATCTATATTTCCTGGTGGCACTTAAACATGAAACACACAGGGCCGCTATTTTATCTCATCAGAGCTCTGCCCACAAGTCCATATTTAGAAACAAATCAATAAGGCAGAGATGCGAGTGGATTTATTTTTTTAAGGTTTTTTGAGACAGTGTCTCGCTTTGTGTTTCAGGCTGGCCCTGAGCTCAGCCTCCAACTCACATCTCAGCAATCCTCCTGCCTCTGCCTCCCGAGTGCTGGGATTACAGGCATGAGCCACCACGCCCGGCACTGTGGTATGTGGTACTGGTTGCTGCTGGGTGTGAGTCTCCATTCCCAGTATGGTATGTGGTTACCGGGGATCGAACCCGGGCCCTTGCACTTGCAAGACAGGCGCCGGAACCACTGAGCTATATCCCCAGCCCGCGAGTGGATTTTTTAAAAAAACTACCAAGGAGTGATTCTACTCAAAAAGAGCTCATTAGCATATTTTAAAACGAACTTTAGTAAGTAAAAAATAATTTTGCCCAGAATAAAAATTTCAAACATGACGAGGAGGCACATAAGGAGAGCTCAGCTTTCCTCCGGCCCTCTCCAGACTGGTATCTGGAGTGTCTTGGGCATCTTAGGAACTCCGCCCCTAAGTCCAACAAGCGCCCGCGCATGGCGAACCTCCTCCGGGCCTCTCTCCGCTCTTCTCGTCCTCTTTCTCTTTCCTCTGGTACCAGCCTGCACCTGAGCCACACCCCAGGCCTTTTGTTTTTTAGGGTGACACGAGGTCTCATGCAGCTGCCCAGGGAGGACTCGGACTTGTGAGCTGCCTGGGTTCCAGACAGGCGCCACCTCATTCGGACCTTTGCTGGCTTTTTCATTAAACAAATGGCAGTGCTTTTTCTCTTCTGCACCGTGTTTTCTTCCTAACCATTTAATCCAAAGACTGGCACCGGCGGGTACAAATGTATGTATCACTTTATCATGTTTTCTTAAAAAGTGAAAGCATGGCCGGGGATATAGCTCAGTGGTTCCAGCACCTGTCTTGCAAGCACAAAGGCCCAGGTTCAATCCCCGGTAACCACACACCATACTGGGTGTGGAGACTCACGCCCAGCAGCAACCAGTACCACATAGCACAGTGCCGGGTGTGGTGGCTCACGCCTGTCATCCCAGCACTCGGGAGGCAGAGGCAGGAGAATTGTGATGTGAGTTTGAGGCTGAGCTCAGGGCCAGCCTGAACCACAAAGCGAGACCCTGTCTCAAAAAAAAAAAAAAAAAAAAAAAGTGAAAGAAATTCATATAATACAAGCACGTGGTGAGAATCCACAGAGCACCAGGGGGAACGAACAAGGAAGCTTCTCTCTGACACCTGTGCCCCTCAAGAGCCATCACAGCTACCCACTGGTTCATATACCAAAAGCATCCTACACAGAAACATGCGACTACATACACACACACGTACACCCGCGTGCACACACAGGCAGGAAAAATCTGCACACGGTTGATCCAAACTGTGCTTTCTACCTCATGGTCGCCCCGGAACAGCGCCACCTGGACACACTGGTGCGCGTCATTTCCATGCTCTGCACGGCAAGGTGCGGGAGGAACGCAGCCTAACTTGTGTCCTGCGGGACATTAGGCTGTCTGGAGCGTCCCCTCCAGTGAGCATCGCGCGCATGACACAAACGGTACAAAAGGCAGCTGCACCTAATTCCAGTGATTTCTTTTGCCCGTGTGAAAAGCAGGTTCCCCCACCCCCACCCCGTTTGCCTCCATATTGTCTATTCTAGAATGGGACATTCAGAAAAGACTTAAAAATTTTAGCAAATTTTGGTCCTGGAAAGGGAAAAAGTGAGTGTTTTTGTTTTAAAAACAAATCTTACTGTCTTTGGCAGTAAGTTGCAAAAATCAATGAGTGCATTTATTTTAAAATACACTATTTCACTCTCAAAAAAATCTGACCAGTAGATGTACAGGAAATAAACTGTTTGAAAGGTATCAAAGTCAGTAACTGACTTGGGAAACACTTTGTGACTGTGTATCGGTTTCCTCAGATTCATGACTATAAAATGTAGCGATAAGGGGGGCCGGGCCGGAGCGGCGGGAGAGGACCGAGGTTGGGCGGGAGGAGTCGTGGGCCGTGAACAGTTCTCCCCATTAATTCTCTAAAAGACATGGAAAACGTGCTGGAGGATTTCTTTTTAAAAAGCAGTATAAGATGGGCTAGACTAGATTCCTATCCAACGCTTGTGTTTATTAAATATTAGCATTCCAGAAATAGTGATAGAAAGATACGTAACAAATTACAAATACTGTAAATGCAGACTTTTTTCTTATATTTGCAAACACGTCATAAATTTGGACTGTGTTTCTTTGTATAAATCCTATTTATGGCTGTGTTAAAACCTTCTGGCATGACTGCAAAGAGTATTTTCATAAATAAAACTTAGGAAAATCACTGTACACTCCATTAATTCAAAAACACTTCTCTTCCACTTCAAAGAAGCCCCTGTCTCTCTCTCTTTCTTTTTTTTAAGTATAAAGATGGTGTTTCTTGGTGGCTTTTATGTTCTGCTTCTTGGAGTCGTCATATATGTTCCGAGTACATGATCCTAAGGGGCGGAAAGTTAAGCGACGTGCAAAATTCTTTCTATTCAACATGTCTCGGACATCAAAGCAGAAAGCTCATAAATCTGCCCTCTGAAGTGCCTACCAATAAAAATTCTATCCACG
>PVIR01029367.1:0-15300 GCA_004026965.1 Petromus typicus | reverse complement strand
TGGGGAATCAAACCCGGGCCCTTGCGCTTGCAAGACAGACGCCGGAACCACTGAGCTAACTCCCCGGCCCATACTGAGAGCTTCTTGACAGCAATATCTCTAGTGACTTCCTCCCCCAGTGACTTACCTGCAATACTAATGTAATAAATATGAGGCACTATAAGTTGAATCCATTGATATATTAAATCCTATGGTAAAACACCATCTTATTTAGAATGCGAAATTAGGTAAGTTGTTTCTACTACTTTAAATAACCTAGATCATCGTCATCTTAACTAAATGCTTCCTAAGGGCCACCACCAGTTTTCCAGGCTGACCATGGAGAAGGACACTCATCTTTTTTAATTACTGCATGCTTCAAATCTAAGCAACAGAGTTAAAGTGATGAAGATTGCAAAGAAATTCCTGTATATTAAGCAAAAAAATATGTTTTGAAAGCCACAATTAAGATAATATAGAGTATCCTAAATACAGAAGTCCATGTACTTTTTGAAAATGAACAAGTCTTCCATTCAATGGAGCTGATTCTGGTTCCCAAAAGACTACTAAAGCCAAGGTAAGCTCTGACTAAACTGAGATTTGTGTATCTCCACATAGCTCAAGAGACCCAAGAGGGATACTGTAAATTTTTCCACTTGCAAAGGAAAAATGGGCAATGAATTCTGCTAGTTTTAACACCAGATCCGCACATGCTCTAAAAATGTTCAAGGGCAGCCAGCCCTCATTTATTGTGAGTCACTCTAAACACCAGACCTAATCAGCCCAAGTCTTAAATTTGTGCTCAGATTTGTGACCACTCATTATCATTACAGTAGTTAAATGTGTTGTGAGGAGCTAAGGCAAATCTGTTTTGGGGTGGCTGCTTAATTTCTGTGACATTTCCTGTGAAACAGCACATAAAATCACAAACACGTTCATCCAAACCACTTTTTGAGGTGCTTCACGTCATGTTAATCAGGTCTAAGTCATCCTTCTCCCAATTCTCCTCCTTGCATTCGCTCATTAACTGGCTCGACAAACTTTATTCTCTCTTATCCATCATTTTTCTTGTGAGCAATTCAGTTATGTTAGATTTTTTAAAAACCAAGCCACTGCTGTCATGTCAAAGTTCAGGCCCAAAACAGTCCAAATGCTTGACTCAAAGGTCTATCAAAATTGTGTCAAAGCCAAGCCCAGTGGTGTTCATTTGTAATGCCGGCACTGTAGGAGGCTGAAGCAGGATGATTGCAGGTTTCAGTCCTACCTGGGGAACTTAGTGAATCCTGGTGTGAAAATAAAGTTACGGATGTTGCTCAATGTACAAGTCCCTGGTTTCATCCTCAATATCACACACACATACACACATAAGCACACAAAAAGCCATACTAATAATTTGGCTTTGATCACAATACAAAGCATGTATTTTAACACTAGGGAGTCCCCAAACAAACAAATAACTTAGAAATAAATTGAATATGTGCAAAAATTTAGTCATTGTGCACAAAAAAATCTGATAATGATTTGAATTTTTATGTTATTGTAGTAATTATCTAGACTTTTAAATGAAAATTGTATTCACCTCTGGTTGCATTGTTTCTCCAACAGTGTATCCAATACTATTTTCTTTTGTATAAAAAGCAATCTTTAAAAGGTTTTTACTGATAAGTATCTTGCAGAACATTTTGCCTATACAGTTTTACATATGTTATCAGAAAAATTAATAAAAATAAAAACATTAAGAGAAAATATCAAAGGAAAAACAAAAGAGGCTTTTGTAAATTATAAACTAAGAAAAAATTATGAATCACCTACAACTATTCATACTAATTCATTGTCTACAATAATTAAGAAAAGGATAACTAAAGTAAATAGGGATTTGATAAAGTTCTAAAGATGTCTTTATTCTCTGTGAAAAGATAGGATGGATAAAATATCACTGCTGTGGAATCCACAATAAAGATACTCTGACCATATTGTCCTAAAACATAAGGTATGAGCAATACAACTGCACTAGAAATGTCAAGACATGACTTTCTTTAAAATTATCTTATATTTTTGCCCAGAAATTACAGATCCTCACTAGTTAATATATTCAGAGTGCTTATTCTGAGCCAGAAAATGGTTCAGCAGTTTTGCACACATATTTTATTTAATCCCACATCGACGTCTCTCTCACATCTCTTGGTTTTCTTTTTCTTTTTTTTTTAAATTGCAGCCAGCTGGTGTCAGCCAGGTACAATTCCACATCTCTCCTGTCTCACAACAGACTCCCAGTTTGTGCCCTAGGATAGTTTCCTCTGGAAATATGCCAATTCAGTTACGCAAAATGGCATGTACAAGACAGCAAATGCCCCATGGGCCAACCCTAGAGAACAAAAGATTGGAGAGATTACAGAAATACTCCCCTCCTCAGTCACCAAGAGAAGTCTCTGCGGTGAAGTCCGCCCAGACCTCATGAGGTCTAAACATTCGATGCCCAGTACCTGGGGCAGGGACAGCAGGAGACACAGCCATGTTTAACTCTTCTCCTTTCCCATTCCGCTCCTTCTAAATATTCAGTCGTTTACATCTCAGTGCAGAACGAACCACCTGCACCCCAATCTCTTCTCTTAGGCTTGTTCTTAGTGAAACTCTGGTTGAAAAAAAGTTTACGCTTAATAAATAAGGAAGTTGCTATATTATTCCTACTATGAGATGAAGATATTGATATACAAATAGCTTTCATACCTTGTCCCAGGTCCCAACACTAGTATGCCTGAACCCTGAATATGAACCTAAGCTGCCTAGTTTTTAGAGTTTTCGCTGATATACTATAGTTCACTGCTTCTCCTGTCCTATAAGAAGCAGACAGCAAAGACACTCCCAAAGACAAGGGCCATGGTGCCTGCAGAAGGAGATCCACTAGGAGGTTGAGCAGAACACTGAGTTCACAAATGTAGGCATAAAATATCCTCAGTCATCTGAACAAACCACTTCCGCTTTCTGCTGCACATCCCTCAGATTTCATCATGCCATTTTGGATGTCCTAACAATGTGCTGCTGAATTTATTAAAATGAAAGGAACATGAGACCTGCCAAAATTGTCAGCCAAGATTTTTTTTCCCTTTAACAAGTCTTGATTCTGTTGCTCTAGGAATTAAGAGAAGTTCCAAGGTAAGGAATAACTAACCCTGACGGCAAAAGCTGGATACCCAGCCTTGTTCTTCAATATGCTCTGGGATACGCTCTTATCTAATCACTTAGAGAACAGAGACATTCAATAAGAGCAGCATAAAATATCTGACCAAATACATCATGAATAATTTTGTAGAAGCTTGAGTATGGAGAGTACAATAGTTATTAAACCGAGCACTTCCTATATATACTTCAGAGTATCTTAAATCCTGGAAAACCACAGATCAACTTATTTTAAAGTTACTTTACTTATATTTTCAAAGAGTGTGTTTTGAGCCTCTTCTGTTTTTAGAAGTACCAATGAGGCTGATTATAAAAAATCTGAAAGGCAATAACAATTGTTCAAAACTTTCAAATAAACAAGAAACATAACATGTTTTTATACATCTGATAGCCTATTGCCCTATAGTTCTGTGTGATTCCAATTTCAGTACTTTACTACAAAGCTTCCTATTAGTAACTGAGTAGCACTTAACAGTGTCTGGTGTCTCAATTTCAATTTATTTTATTGTCTGTGAGGGCTTAGCATAATGCTCCTGAGGGCGAGAACCCTTTCAAGTGAATAATGTATTGAGGGAAATTTCCTTTCTATGGTCAACAGACTGTCTCCTCAGGTAGTTAAAACCAATAGGGTTCCTCATTGTTATAAAGTTGGATAATGCAAAATGCTTAAATTCAACAATTTAAATCTAGGTAGCCAAGCTCATTGTAATATTTAAATATCGTTTCAGTTACATATATATTTTTTAAATAATGAGATTTCCTTTTCTTTTTTCCCCATGAATCTCTATCCACTGAATGCCAGACATGTGACCTTGATGCCACTGTATGTGATAGGAGGCCATGAGCCAGACACTACCCAGCTAGTCTCAGAAAGAAGAAGGTCAAGGCCAGATCTCCTGTGGTCTTGAGAATCTGCAGTTACACACATGAGCCTCATGTCTTCTTAGCACGTACTTCAAACTTTATCTGAAGTGGTGAGAAGCCATAACTGGTAGTTTTATTCTTTCTCCAAAAGTCTGTCCAGAGGTTAAGCACCTGAGTTCACAGAGCACTGCACAACTTGTTATCCTGATTTCTCCCATTTTCAGATGAGACTTTTCTGTGTCTAACCTTTTCATATTTCAACTTTTTTTCTTTTACAGTAGATTGATCCTACCCCAAGGTGTTGTAAAGAATCAGTGAGATATTTTGTGTAAGTTGCTTAGTACAATTTTGGGGAAAATTGGAACACTACAAATTTGAATCTACCTCTGGCTTGAATCTAGGATTTATTGTGAGTCTACACAGAACTAATCTAAGTGTTTTCCTTTGTGGCTTGAACATGCATGCATGACTTTTGCTACTAATGGGTTAGATCTAATCAATCGGTTTAGATCTAATCAAGTCCCATAGAATGACTTTATGTGCACTGTTTCCAAGTTAATGTCTTTCTCACTCATCTACTTGACATTCCCCATCCGTATTCTACTTTTTGACGTCTCCACAATCTGTCCACCTCTTTCTTCTATTTATGCAATGTAATTCACAGTTCCTGTTTCCTGTATCATTTATCTAGTCACTCTGAAAATGCATATGATCAAGTATTTTCCATGTACCAAATAGAGAATAATAGGCAAAATGAAACAGAGAAAGTTTTTTAGTGTTTTCTTATTATCTGTAGTACTAGGATCCTAGGGTTAATATGTGAATTAATTTGCATTCTTTCTGAAGTATCGTAAGAAGCCACATAGACTTAGAAAAGATAGTTATCAATGAAACACTCGTACAATAATGAAACCATTGTTTTTATCAGATGCTTTTCTTACTTTGCCCCACAAAAATATGTTGACTAGTTATATACACACATACAAAAACACAAAAGTACAGACTAACTTTATAAAGTAGTAGAGAAGAAAAAGAACACTTCTTTATCCATTTAATCATATATGGACTAAAGTAAAAATAAATATTTTAGAATGCCACTCATTCAGCACATTTATTAAGCATTTTCTGCTTGTCAGTTTTCCATGTCATTCTGTCAAAGCAGCTTAGACTTTTAGTTTCATGTTATTATAACTATGACCCCCCAAAATTAAATAGGGCAGAAATCTGAAATCAGCATTATTTTTATGACCTTAATGCAAACACTTTCTTTCCTCATTCCAACTTCAAAAGATTTTATATCTATTTAAGAGATTAAGAACAATGGTCTTAACTATACCTGAAGCACTGTCTTATTCTTTCTACTGCACCATGGATCTGCTAATCTAGATTCAGTAAAATACTCTGGTTACCTTAACTCCTTTAAATCCCTTGGCAGAGCTTTAGGTTACAGGTAATGACACTGAACAATTAGAGTGTTTCACAGTGCACAACATTGTAGATATAACTACATCCAGGAGATTATTTAGTGATTACAATATTTCTTTTTAGATTGGATGATAATTTTTCTTTGGAATGCATATAATGGAGACACATTTAAAGTCAAGAGGAATGAATTCACTGATTTGCTTTAAATCACCTACTACTTTAATATTGGAAGCAAGCTAAAATATTGAGTTATACATGTAATTTGTAGGTTGGAAAAGAAATAAATGTGTGTTTTTATCCAAGGAAAGCATTTATCATTACCTTAGATGCTACCTAGATTATAAAATAATGAATCAACATCTTCCCTGCTTGAATTGATTGGAAGGTTTCTAACAACGTGCATAGTATTTTTAAAATGTAATTGATCTTTCCTTTGACTAAAATAAATTGTAAAAAGGTGCAAACATGTTCAGTAATGCTAATGACTGCCTCAGCTGCATAGCAGGAAGCAGTATTACTTTAGTCAGGTGTTTGCGGGAGAAAACCAGTTAATGATCAAAAAGACTAACCACATAATTCAAATAAAAACAACATAAGCAATATATTGACTTGCAGAAACTGAGCAGCTGAGATTTCTACATTTAAAGTAACCACTTTTCGTTCCAGGAGAAACCACCTGGGCCATAAGAATATATGTCTCTTTTTTTGAATAATCAATTAGGAAGTAAATAAAAGATCCAGCTTAGCAAATGTGAAGATATTTTACACAAATGAGACAAGCACAGTAAAGAGATGAAGTTTCCTTTTGACTCAATTTAGGAAAATAAGAAACGTAAAAAGGAGAAAAAAAAACAAACAAAAATAACTGCAAGATGACTGAAGGAAAAAGTGTCTTACAGACGTGAAAGCTTATACATATGCGTACACATACACAAAGCTTATGTATGACAGCTTGATTTTTTGACGTAAAATGAACATAGAAAGATGATGCGGGAAGACAGAATGGTGACCCCTGCAGGACAAGCAAGGCTAGGACACCCCAGATCACCACCAAAGGACTGAAATGATCATTTGTAACAAGACTTCAATATACTTTTTTTATTTTTCAACTGATGAAATTATAGTATGCTGGGCCGGGGATTTAGCTCAGTGATTCTGGCGCCTGTCTTGCAAGCGCCAGGGCCCAGTTCATTCCCCGGTCACCACATAACACTACTGGGAGTGGAGACTCACGCCCAGCAGCAACCAGTACCACATACCACAGTACCAGGCGTGGTGGCTCACGCCTGTAATCCCAGCACTGGGGAGGCAGAGGCAGAAAGACTGCTGTGATTTGGGTTGGAGGCTGAGCTCAGGCCAGCCTGAACTACAAAGTGAGACACTGTCTCAAAAAAAAAAAAAAAAAAAGAGAGAAATTATACTATGCTTTCATTCTGACTCAATTATATGAGGACTAATTGTAGGGCTTAGATATTAGATTCAAGACTAACCAGTGCCTTTTATTTGAGCCGTTTTTTCTACTTAAATCAAAATTAGTGTAGAAAGCTGAAGCAATCTAAAATATAACCTTACCATCATGGATATATTAATGTTTCTGGACAGGCATCTAGCTTAAAGTGATAAGATGATGGCTATATACACACCTGTGATTTATGTGATACCAAACCATTAAAAACTTTTCCTTATAAGAGTGGTAAAGTACTATAGAATTGATACATACTACTCTAGGAGTGAATGTGGTGGATTGTACTGTTATTCTGTGCTCCTGATCACTCACATGAGGCAGCAATACATAGGCAAGACTAACAGTGCGGCAGTGCCAAGCTCAGGATACCTGGCCTCAGCTTTTTCACATTTTTGCTACCATGATTGAGAACACTGGGTTAGCTGGCCTGCTGGTCCAAAGATCAATTTATTAGCTAATATAGTTTTGATCTTTCGATTAGTCAGAGTCTACTTCTGGTGCAAAATGACCTATCAGCAAAGTCGAAGGGATAAAGAGAAATGCAATCCCCTCTCTGATTTTCTGCATCAGTCGTCTTGGCTTTTGGTTGACAATCGAGCTCATGAGGCATAACATGCTTCAAATAATACAGGGTCTGCTGAGCTTTGAAAGGACACACAGAAAGGCAGACACTGAGCGTGACAGATGGGACTGCAGAGTTTCTGCAACTCCCAGGTACTGCTTCTGTTGTTCTTCACTGAAGAGACACAGTCAAGACAAACCAGCTAATTTTGGGATGAACAGAAGCTCAGAATGCTACACTCAGAGCTCATTTACCTTTTTACATCTAGTTTTTTTTTTTTAATCTTTATTGGTACATTAAATATACACATCATGATTGCACCCCATAATGGGGATTTGTACCAGTATAAAACACAACTTAATTCTCATTTTTTACATCTAGTTTTTTAAGGATTTGCCCAGGGTTTGTGATTTGGCCCTATAAGAGGCAGTCGTGGTGTCTCAAAAATACATGGTGCACAGAATCAGGGGCTTCAGCCATTCCTGTAGATCACGACTGATTCCCCATTATCTTGCTGCAATATAGATAAACTTACAGAGATTTCTTGAGTTAATGTCACAAGTAGATTTGGCCATAATGTCCAGTGGGCTCAAGAAAAGACCATATAACTGATTTCTGTTGATCCTTTTCATCCACAAGATCATCCAGAACCAGGAGCAGGAAAGCAGAGGGGTGTGATTAGAGAAAGGCAAAAAGTCACAAGCATCACAAGCAGGTTCCAGGAAGTGAGAGGCACTAGGGACCCGAGGAACAGGTATTACAAGTGAGGAACATTGTACCATCTGCTTGTCTATACTGCAAATGTACAATGGGAGCTTGGTCATGGCCTGTCATACTGCTAATGGCAGTTTCTTTACATAGGGACAAAGAAGCCATGGTTTTTTTGTTTTGTTTTGGTTTTGGTTTTTTTTAAGACAGGTTCTCACTTTGTAGTTCAGGCTGGCTCTGAGCTCAGCCTCAAACTCACATCACAGCAATCCTCCTGCCTCTGCCTACCGAGTGCTGGGATTACAGGCGTGAGTCACCACGCCCAGCACTGTGGTATGTGATACTGATTGCCTCTGGGCGTGAGTCTCCATGTCCAGTATGGTATGTGATTACCAGCGATCGAATCCGGGTCCTTGAGTTTTCAAGATAGGTGCCAGAACCACTGAGCTAAATCCCCAGCCCCAAAGAAGCCATGTTTTTGAAGAAATGTTTTCTTTAAAAAAAAAAAAATCAGCCTCTAGTCTTTTGATTCGAAATAGTGATTTACTCCTGAAATTCTCCAGTTGTATTTATTTGTTCATGTGTAATTTTTTCAGGCTGCCCATAAACTAATCTTAAATTCCTTCTAACTTAAACAGAATAATTAAATTATTTGTCACACATTTTAAAAATAATTTTTCATGAATGGAATCCCAACTTTGCTGTCAAATATATGGAAACTCTAATTTAGAAAATTTTATCCATATTTTTTTCCTTGGAAATATAACAGTAAATAATTTCGTATAGATCTTGGCATTCTGGTGATTATTTTGTATTACTTTCCCAGCTGTCATTTCCCTTCAAAAGGTTAAAGCCTTTTAAGAATTGAATTCTATGTACATTTGATTTCAGTGCTTAAGACGTGTGCTGTAGAATCATCCTTCAGTTATTTTAATAGTATCAGATATTTATAAGTAAATGGATGTACACTGAGGCCATACTCTGAAATAAATAGGACACATGTGTATAAATAGCAAATACTTGCTCTGGTGTGAGAAACTAAGTGTAAATGAGAACCATAATATATAATAGATATCGTGAAATAGGAAGAAAATATTCAAAGGAGAAAAGGAATGAGGGCGAGGAGGTTGTGGAAAGGAAAGATAGGAAAGAAAAACTATGAGAACAAAAGGAAAAACAGAAACAAAGTCTTTGTAAAAGCGAAGAGGTGGAAGGGTTGAGTGGAGCAAGGTATGTTGCAGAGAGGTGCAAGTTCCCAGTGATGAATGTCATTATAGTGTATACTTAAAATGTACCAATAAATTTAAAGCTTTTTCAAATGTATTGTGTTGAGACTTCTCCAGAAATTGAATGTGGTCATTTCCCCTTGTCTGTCCCATCAACATTCTGTATATCATCTGCTGTTTTACCATCTGTTACTCTATCTATTTCCATGGCTGTAGTTATAATTTATGGACATTTCCTTCCCTATATCTTGTATCCAGTCTCTTTCTGCAGTGACATCTCTTTTTATGTCTTTTACTTTAGATTTTTTGCTTTTTGCATTGCTGTGCACACATTCTCCATTTTAGGAAACCAAAGAATAAATTTGTTGTTATAGCTGTTTCATTTTCTCTGTTACCCTGTAAATCAGAATGCCTCATGAAATAAATACCTCCTAGGAAAATATTGATTTAGAAGCCACAAATCAATGGCACCTTTCCATAGCTAGTTAAAAACTAACTAAATAATTAATTGTATCTACATTTTTTTCAAAACAGTAATCTGTGAACAATAAAAATTACACAGTATGAAATGTTATCTTCATAAAGAAATGCCTCTTATTATCTATTCATGTTTAATTCTACTTCCAAAAGGCCATCACTTTTAACTATTTTAATTTTTCTCAAATTCATCAGTGATTTCTTCCATTTGTGTTACATTATGTTTTACATTTTGATCATATTTTGTAAAAGTTTTATTGTGTTTAGGCAGGCCTTATTTTTTCCTTACAAAAGAAACTGTCGTCCATTCCCCTATCATATCTTCAGTTTTCACCTGAATCTCGACATTTCTTTCCTTAGTGTGCTAAAGCTGCTGAAAAAAGTTTTACAAACAGTCAGGCTTCAACAACAGAAATTTCTTTTTTCACATTTCAAGAAGTTAGAAATCAAAGATCAAGATGCCCCATTTCTTCTGTGGCCATGCCCTGACTTTCGATGGTTCTCCTTTCTTGTCCTTCCACCTAATATCTCTTCTGGGTAAACTTCTCTTTTGTTAAGTACACCAGTCATTTTATATTAGGCCCACCCTAACAAGCTCATGTAAGCTTAGCCACCCTCTTTAAAAGCTTTATTGCCAAATACAACTTTCTGTGGTCTTGTGAGTTACCAATTTAAAATGGGGAAGAGAAACAATTTAGTCAAGAACATTTATTATTACAACTGATTGATATTGCTATTATTAATTAACACTGACTCATTCAACAGATTTCATTGAACAATCCAGTGATATCCGACTATGATCTATTCCATAAAATTCCACCGGTATTCTGAAATCTGGTAACAACTTTGTACCATTTAATACTTTGTGGGCTATTATTTATTAAATATTTTTGTACAATTTGGAAAATATTTTGATTATTTTGAACTTAATGTCCAAAAGACTTGGTCCCCTGACAATGAGAACAGCTGAGATCATATTAGGAAAACCAGCTATGGCAAGCTTCTCTGGGAAAATCAAAAGCATGAAATATTCCCTTCTAGTTCTTTTATGCCATTGGCAACGATCCTCAGGTGGGTACTCCTCGCCCTGAACCATGCTGACTCAGTTCAGCTGAGAATTCCAAGTTGACCATTATTTAACCCACAGCACCAACTATGACACAGTAAATGTGCATGACACATAGCTTTATCCTTAGCTCTGGGAAAAAGGATGTAATCTGTACACAGCACAGAGTTCTTCAATTTTGAGTAAAAGTGAGTAACTAGGAGGGAGTTGAAGGGTGTCGCCTTTTTGATGAGTGTGACTATAAAGTTAAAAATGGAAGGGAATGGTCACAGACCCAAAAACGTAAATCATAACAACTGTAACTAATTTCCTTGAAATATCATTATTCATCACAAAATTTAAGAAAAAAATTATTTTACCCAAAGGTCAAAGAACTTAGCCTCCCTTGTAACACAGGAAATCCAACACAAAAATGGCCATGGTAATGAAGGTATTTTTACTCCCGACACAAAAGAGCAAATCTACTGAAAGCAAATATGGTTGCCAGAGCCAAAAATACAACAACTAGCATGAAATCATGAGTATGAAGCCACATAACAATAATGATCACCTAAATAGAATATCCCATAGTGCATTCCAAAAGCAAAAGAAACAGCCTGAAATTCCCTAATATATTGTTCTTCTGTGAATGGAAATATTTATCCTTTATACGTTTCTGTTGGTTGCAGCCAGATCTAATCCTAGTGATATATAGATTTTATTGGTGATCAATAAGGTAACTTAATTACTTAAACTCTCAAAGCTTCAGTTTCTCTCATGCATATGAAAGGTAAGTGCTCCTCATGCATGCGTAAGGATAGTACCTACTTATGGTTGTGATGGCAGAATGAGACGATGAATGTAAAACACTTGTGAATAATAATTATTTATTGCAGAATAACACTAACTCCAAAGCTTAGTAAGTTAATATAATAAACATTTATAAGCTCACATAGTGAGCATGAGTCAGGAGTTCAAGAGTACCTTCACTAGGATGCTCTAGCTCAGAGCCCCTCAAGAGGTTCAGTCCTGTAGTCCACAGAATTGAGCTTGGATTGAAGGATCTGGTCCCAGTGGCTGGGAGGAGGCCCCTCCTCCTCCAAAAGACTTCCCTAGAGGGTACTTGAGTTACCTCATAACTCCCTGTTCCCAGAGCTAGACATGAACCAGGACCTGGTCTTGAAGACCGCATGACATTATATCTACTTCATACCAATTATTAGCAGCAAGTTAAGACCTCCAGCCCATGTTAATCAGTAAACAAATTAGTTTCTAGATTAGAAGAGAATAATAATCAAGCATGTTTAGACATTTAAAATTCCAATAGATTATAAACTTCCAGCATATCCATTGACCCCAACATTCTACCATCTCCATATCCACACACATGAACATCACACACACACACACACACACACACACACACACACACACACCCCGACACACTCATTCCTGTGGTCCTAACAAAAGGTTAGGTTCTATATAAAAAATTAAATAACATTTTATTGTTGCTCCACAAAGAACTTAAGTGAGATGAAGCTTCATATTATTTTTTTTAAAACACCAGCTCTCAGTCTTCAAGAGAATTTAGCACTGGGAAGTGGTAAAATGTCAGCAAAGGCCATGGCTTGTTATTACAAAAATTACAGTGTTCTTTGGCTCAAATCAAATTCCTTAAGATGTAACATCTACACCAGCAAGAAATAGAAATACTGGGGTTAGCATATGGCAAGTATTGTCCTGACCTCTGATTCTCAAGCTAAATGATGTGTGACTATAACAGAGACCAGTTTCCATACGTCCACGCAAGGAGCAGCTTCTTTACAATCTCGCCATCTGCTGCTTGTTACAATTTTTGTGCCTGCAAAATGGTATTTTTACTTCCACACTCTATCCTTTCAAATGGTGTAATGAACAAGAAGAATTATTGAACATGAGGAGAAGTATCTCCATACATATTTCAAAGCACTCATTAATGGAAGTAGAGTACCAATTTAATTTCTGAAAGCATATTTTAGTTTCCAACATACTAGAAATTTTTCACTGATTATGAGTTACAGCATCATGTTAAAAATGCCTTTTGATGATTTATGGTAGTAAAAAAATCTAACTTCTGTGTTTTAATGGTAAGGTGGAGGCTTTTTTTTTTCTGTTCCAGTGTAAAAGTTTGGAGAAAAATCTAGTTAGCTAACATTAGTTGAGAACTGATTATTTCATGTGACTTAAAAATATATAAGGAGACATATGTAAGACACAGATTAGCCTGGTTCTATGATTAGAGGGAGGTAAACTGGAATAGGTGGATGAGGAGTTGGAAGTTGTATAGCCATCCTTACAGCCTTCCTAATATGTACTTATTTACATTCTATTCAAGGAAGTAAAGAAGGTTCATTTATAGACAATTTTCAAGCAGTCCTTTGCTTTATAGTATCTTCCCTATAATATGAAATATGAACTATGAAAATAAGTCAACTATTGCCATATAAAGATCAACTAGATAATCTCAACAATAGTGAACAGTAAGCATGTAATTTTATGGTGGGTCAGAATGTCAGCAAGATTTGCTACTCTCCCTATGTACACATTTGGTGACCCATTTGAAGGTGACAGTAGTTTTCAGGTACAAGAGCTCTAACACTGGCAGAGGTACAACTGTTTGAATCTGTCACATGAGAAATCACAAGCTTTTGCATGTCTCACGTGTTACATCTGCTGTCCCTGGGCAAAGCAAGAAGTAGCAACCTCAGGAGGTGAGGAGAAGAAATAAATCCTGCTGAATAACAGTCTACCTTACCACATTATAATCTTAAGGGAGAGGTTCAAGTTTGGATAGGTCAGGTGCACTGTGTGCCTATCTCCTGAGCCTGAAGGTTGAGACTTATCACCCTACAGATTCGGAGACCCTTAGGGGCTTGAGCACACTTGCACCCATACACTGAGCCCTGTCAATGGCCTTCTTAATGCCTTCACTCTTCTTTGTCTTATTCCTGGCCTCACCTCTGCCTAGCCTACTCCTGCCACATAAGCCCCTGCTCATAAAACTCTCTTATTAGGTAAGACCCTAGGCTAAACCAATGGACCCTCTACCCTTATCAGCTCTCACCACACCCCCTAAATATTTGATATAAATCACCCTGGAACCTAATAAACTCTGGAAGAGTTTCAGAAACCTCCCCGGAAACTGAATGGTGACTCTGCATGTGTATCCTCCCGAGACAGGACCCATGCTAGAATTCACAAAAGCAACATAATCTAAAACTTTTTGTAAGGATAAAATGTAAACAATGCTATGAATTATCTTTATTGGCACAAGTAAAGTTTTGTCATCTTTTCAAAACTATCTCTGGCACATTGCTAATTCTAGGGATGAAAGGTGTTTACTCTGACTTTTCTTCAATGATGAGGAGCAAATCCAGGGTTGGCACATGGCAGGAAATCATTCTAACCATTCTACCACAGCGCTATCCCTTTCCTCATCATACACTATTACTTTGAACTCAATTTAAAGTGTAATAGCTCTCCTTCTGAATGTAAGTATATAAATTATGTGTAATAATTTAATCAAGGTCTCTGATGATTCAGTGACTCCTTACAGAGCAATTTGGCTTTTACGGGTAATTACTGAACAATTATCAGTATTAGCATCTCTTTACTTGCGTAAGTCCTTATATAAGCCATAATGTGTCTATGCACTCTGCCCTTTGCTGGCTTTTGCAAACAAAAAGACAAAATGATCCCCAGTGTTATGAAATATGCAAGTTAACTGAACACACACATATTAGATACTTCCATTGAGACTTGAAGGTCAATAAAAAAGTATGAAAGAGTATATTCCCGGCTTTGAACGAGCATGATTTTCATGAACATGGAACAAAAGCTACAAGCTCTAAATGGCTTTAGTGCAAAATAACAGACAGGAGAACAATACTGATTAAACTGGAAAAAGAGAAAAAGATGAAATCCTGAAAAACTTCTCAGGAATGTAGCAATTGCCTGTGGTCTGCACCATTTGAAAGGTGTTAGGATGTGGGAAATGTTGGCCAAGGAAAGGGATCCATAGAAGCTAAACAAATGGAACAGACCTACAAAATGCAGAATGAGATTTTGGTGTCTGGTATTTAGAGGCAAGAAGCATAAGTAAAGGGCCGGGGAGTTAGCTCAGTGGTTCCGGCACCTGTCTTGCAAGCGCAAGGGCCCGGGTTCAATTCCCCGGTAACCACATAACAATACTGGGTGTGGAGACCCACACCCAGCAGCAACCAGTACCACATACCACAGTGCCGGGCGTGGTGGCTCACGCCTGTAATCCCAGCACTCGGGAGGCAGAGGCAGGAGGATTGCTGTGATGTGAGTTTGAGGCTGAGCTCAGGGC
>PVIR01029366.1:0-21150 GCA_004026965.1 Petromus typicus | reverse complement strand
AATATTTCTGAAAAGAATACACAGGGAACTAGTAACTATATTGATGTCACAGAAGTTGAGAAAAGGACAATAGTTATTAGAGTCTGGAAAGTGTATAAAAAAGGAAGAAATGCAGAAAAAGTAGCTAATAGGGACAAGGCGGGGTATGGGGAAGTGGAATTTCTTCTGCTATTGTGTAGTACAGTATAGCATACATAGAATAGTGCAAGAGTTCACAATGAATTGCATATTTCCAAATAGTCTATAGAGAGGATTTTAAATGTTTGTAACACAAAGAAATAAGAAGCCTCAGTTAACTTGATCTGGTCAATACACATTGCATACATGTACTGAAATATCACAGTATTTTGTACCCCATAATTATATATACTGACTATGTGTCGATTGAGAATATAAACATATTTTTAAAAGAAAGCAATAACAAAAACGT
Organism: Petromus typicus; assembly: GCA_004026965.1. Lineage (NCBI taxonomy): Eukaryota > Metazoa > Chordata > Mammalia > Rodentia > Petromuridae > Petromus > Petromus typicus. The sequence goes on along the minus strand of PVIR01029366.1, from coordinate 20,720 downwards.
AGAGGTGAGAGGTAATAAAAAGCAAAACTAATAACCAGGCTTTCTCCAGGAATCAAGGGAAAAAGGATGATGTACTTTTAGTTTCCTTCTTTTCTTTTTTCTTCCTTTTTTGTACTCTGATTTATTTATTTCTTTTTACTGTCATAATATCACAACATTCATCCCACAAACATAGAGTCATGAGGAGTATTAGATGTTGTGGGATGCTCCCTCCTTCCAAGCAATATACTATCAAGCCAGGCACAATGCTTATGCCTATAATTCCAGCTACACAAGAGGCTAAGGGAGAAGGCATATAAGTTCAAGGGCACTGAGCAACTTTACGAGGCCCTGCTGCAAAATCTGAAAATTAAAAATAAAAAGAGCTGGAGATGTATAGCCATGGTAGAGCCCTTACCTTATATGCATGAGGCCCCTAGCTTAAGCTCCATAATTACACACACACACACACACACACACACACACACACACACACACACACACACACACACCGATATGCTTTAAAACTTCAACTTGTTCTTTAAGTTTGCTCAGAAATGTAAAGATTTTAAATGTTTGTTTCAAAAGCGTAGCACCGAAACATCTAACAATATTTTTTATCTGATTCATCTTGGGTGAGAAACAGTCCAAACTTAATAATTATAATCTACTTACACTTAGATAGTAGGGGATGGTAAATATTACTCTGCGTCACAAATCAATTTTTATCCAAAGCAAATGAAAAGCCAGAACCAGAGTTAGAAAGTCCGGATCGGGTCCTCTGAGTCAGAGAGGAGCAAACCAGGTTATAAACTGTGTATTTGTGACAAAGAAACATTGCAAATTTCAGTAAAATAATACTGATGTCTCTCAGTCAAGGACAGCTGAAATTGGACTCAGATGGAATTCTATTATCTTCATCTTTTTTGACATAGTGCAGACTATCATCTGGAAAGAGATCACTTGCCAATGACCAGGTAGAGCCCCGGGCAGAGTCTCCCTGGGCAGCCGTCAGCCAATGACAGAGCGAGACTTGGGGCCTTGGACTCAGCTACTTTGGCCCAACACAAACCTGCTACTGTCCAGGCAGTATTCACAGCACAGCTCTTCCTTGGATGGGCTAAGACTTTCTCAGAGTTGTCTTACAGCCCAGAGACACTGCAGTTCAATTCCTGGCTCTTCTTTACTCCCCTCAGCCCTTCATCAGACCATCACCACAGACTAAAGGCTTTTTCTCACTACTCCCCTTCTCTTTGCCACCTCCCCCACGTTTTCATCCCCAGCAAATGTTTTGCACTGCTATGATGATGTCTGCTTCCCAAGGAACGTGATCTGTTAAAAATATGTGCATGTTAAAAACATACTCACTGTCTTTCGAGTGCATGTTAATGTATTAATCTCAAATGTGTGATCTTCAGTTATCTATTTTTTGTTTGTTTTTGTTTTTTGAGACAGAGTCTCTGTGTGGTTCAGGATGTTGTTAAACTCATTTTGCATGCACTGGGGATTTACCTCAGTGGTTCCGATATCTGTCTAGCAAGCACAAGGTCCCAAATTCAATCCTGGGTACCACATACCACAATGCCAGGCATGGTAGCTCATGCCTGTAATTCCAGTACTCAGGAAGCATAGGCAGGAAGATTGCCAAGAGTTTGAGTCTAGCCTGGGCCAGCTTGAACTACAAAGCAAGATCCTCCTACCTCAGGCTCCTGAATGCTGGGATTACACGTGTGTGCCACGATGCCCAGCCTACTTATCTACTCTTAATTTTCTCTTACGGACTTTGCAAATTCTACAACTGATACAACTATACTTAAATATCCATTGCCTTTTTGCCACTTATTTTACAAGGCTACTATGTGTAAGCATTTGCAATTTTAAAAGGTCATTTCTCAGACAGTTCATTCCAACTTAGCATTATTCTGTAGTCCTTTTCTTGATAAACCTCCAATGCTATATGGTTTTTCATTGTAAAAGTGATAAAGCAAAGATATCCAATGAACAAAGCCTCTTGTCATCTGAGACAATGGCTCAATTTGTAGAAGCAAATGCTTACTGTAAATTAAAAATTATTTATCATTTTTTAAAGTGTTGGTGAAATTTGCCAAGATGGTCTTTTCCCCTGTTATTTTGCATTCCACTGAAAATCAGATATTAAGATTCAACTCGAAAGCACTAATTAAGCTAATTTAGTAAGCACATTTCAGGGCTCTTTACCAAGCCTCCACTTAAAATAGAAATTTCCAACTCTTCATAAGGGAACATAGATACTGGGAAGCAGGAAGAATGTGTTCAAATGGGAAAGGGAACACAGGAGGGACAAGACGAAAGGAAAGGGAAGAAAAAAGAGAATACAAGGCAAAAATGGAAGCAAAGCTTTTATAAATGGAGAGGGGAAGAAAGCTTCAAGAGGAGGAAAAAGAATGAGAAAAAAAAAAAGCCTGAAGATATATTGTGTATAGGTACAAATTTCCTATGATGGATGTGATCCATGTGGATGAATAGGTACTAATAAAAATATAAAATGAATTAATCTTAATTTCCATCCAGGAATGTAGCTCAGTGGGGCAGCACCTACCTGGCAAATACTAGGCCTGAGTTCAATTCCTGATACAAAAAAAAAAAATTAATTTCTGTCTCTTATGAGAAAATGAACATTTTGAAGACATTGGGTTATCTTTGAGGTATCTGCCTCTCATGTACCAGATGACTAAAACACTTATCTCTCTGAAAACAGTCTCACAGAGGCTTCCCTGAGACGGGAAAAGTGGCATCATTGTCCTACCCAAAACTCACAGACGAGTTTTATTTGAGTTTGTTCTTCTGACTGTTGAAAATAGACTCGTTGCAACAGGGGTGTCAGATTGCTTCTGTGTCAACCTCAAGTTCAAATTTAGGAAGTCCCGCTGCCATCGGAACATGTTGTGCAAATTAACAATAGATTTCTAAGCCATAAACACACTTTAACAGTTCTAAATTCTGCCCAAGTTGTTCTTTTTCACATCTCATTTTAGATGGTAAAAGAGGTTGTTACTCCCATGATTCACTGGGAATAAAATAGTTTATTAGAGTCGAGATGCATGAGAATTTTCCAAGAGCAACACAGTGTGCTCAGTTTTCCATTTTAATTACCTCAGTGATAGATGGTCTTTTCAGTAACAGGCTGATCAGGAGCAATATTTGATTCCCTATAATAAGTAGTATATTTTAATTAGTTAACTATGGCTTAGCAAGATCCTTAAGGAACAGGATCCTTAAGGAACATGCCCCTTAAGGGACTTGTGAGTTGTGATGAGTCACAGAGCATGAAGCAGTCCTTAGAGAGGAGCAAACTGCAAGGGTGAGTGGTGCCAGCGGGGTAGACACACTTGGAAGGGCCTCCTCTGAACTCAGTAGGGAGTTTGAGTGGGGGAAAGTGTGTTTCTAAAAAGTGAAGGCTTTTTGACCGGCTGTGACAGTATGTTTCCCTGTTTCTCAACCATGGGCAGGCCCAATCTTGTCTCTACTAAGAAGTGCATGTTGTTTTCCCACTTTGTAGGTGATTATGGTAAGTAAGGAGGAAATGATAGCAGATGAAACCCCAGGGAACCCTGGGAGAACAAATGCACTTCCTTGGATTAATGGGGTCCTTCCTGAGCTATGTATCCGAATTCCTTATTTTTCAACACAAGATCTTGCTAAATTCTCCAGGCTGGAGATCCTTCTACTTCAGCCTCTTAGAGTGCTAGGGTTACAGGCCTGCGCCACCAGCCCTTTTAATTTTAATTTTTTTTATTTTGAGACAGAGACTTGCTAAATTGCCAAGGCTGTAGTCAAACTTGCAGTCTTCCTTCATCAATCCCCAGAGTTCTGGGATTATAGGTACGTGCCACTGCGTTCGATTTAGCAACCTTCAGAGCAGGGTCCCCAGCTGGTTCGTCTGTCGCCTGTTAGTTCCTGGGCCATACAACAGGAAGTGTTCATTTGTATTTATAGTCACTCTTCATTGCTGCAGTAACTGTGAGAGCTCTGCTTCCTATATGATCAGCAGCAGCGTTAGATTCTCACAGGAGCACGAACCCTACCATGAGCTCCATGTCCAAAATTGCTAAACCCTTTTAGACTCATAGGGTGTGTCCTCCTCAGGAAAATCTAATGCCTGTGATCTGAAGTAGACCTGAAGCCATGATCTTAGCACTGGGGAATGTAATTATTATTTATCACAAACATGTACTAATAAAAAAAAGGGAACTAAAAACTTCCCTCCTTCATCCAGGGAAAATTTGTCTTTCATGAAACCGGTTGCTGACGCCAAGAAGAGTGGAAAATGATGCTTTAAAGAATCACATCTCTGAACAATGAATTCAGCGTAAAAACAATATTCTCTAAACCTTAATGCACAATTATTGCATATAATTTTGTGCCTGCATTTGTCTTTTGAAAGCTGGTATTTATCAAATCCTAGACTCTATGGAGCTTTTTTGGGGGGGAAGAAAGCATTAACAGGTGAGGGTAAAATAACTCTTACTTTTGAACACTGTAAAATTAAATGTCTAAATGGATATTTTTTATCAAAGTGTTAGAGAAACTTAAGAAAGTTAAATTGCAGTTCTCTGTGTATTTTTTACTGTTTTTTGGTGGGAAAGGTAAAAAAAGCATGACCCAGTATTTCACATTTCCAGAAGTTTGTTTCTGCAACACATTTTTGTCATGCTCTATTTTTATAGGAGCCTCAGGGAATCCGGAATGGGAAATACATCTCCACGGACACAGATTAGAGTAAGTTTTTAAGAAGTCAACAAGTACTGATTAAGTCTTCTGTGAATCAAGCACTATGTTAGGTTCTTTGGACATTTCAAAAGAAGCCTGGGATCTAGTTTTCTGTATTAAAAATGAAAAGACAGAAATTTAATCATTCCTAAACTTCAACTTCCCTTTTCCATCAGGTGCCTCCCAAGTAGATTTCCTTTAGGTAGATGTTACTGCGTTTATTAATGCTGATAATTCTGGGCCTCAGGCGGCAGTTAATATAGGCCAGCAGGGGAAAAAAGGAGGCCAGAAATCAGGTCCTGCGAGGGTTCAGAATGTGCTAGGATTCTAATTAGCATGACGAGTTACCTAAAATTTAAATATTTACAGTGTGTGACTTTGAAATACCCCAGATAACAAATTCCTTAAGTGGCCTTAACTAAGTACATAGTACTATCTTCATGTCCTTGAAACTTTTGTGGGGAGGAGAAAACCAAAAGAAAAAAGATAATTGTGCAATTTTGGATTTGATAGAAAGATTGTACAGTTCTAAAGTTCCTTCTTCCTTTTTTTCTCCTTCACATTGATAGGGTCTACTCAGAAAATCTAAAGGTAGGGCCGGGGAGTTAGCTCAGTGGTTCCGGCGCCTGTCTTGCAAGCACAAGGGCCCGGGTTCGATTCCCCGGTAACCACATAACAATGTAATGGAGACCCACACCCAGCAGCAACCAGCACCACATACCACAGTGCCGGGTGTGGTGGCTCACGCCTGTAATCCCAGCACTGGGGAGGCAGAGGCAGGAGGATTGCTGTGGGCTGAGCTCAGGGCCAGCCTGAACCACAAAAAGCGAGACCCTGTCTCAAAAAACCTTAAAAAAAAAAAAAAAGAAAATCTAAAGGTAATTTAGTTTCTAGTCTAGCATTAATAGAAAGATTTTTGTTTTTTTAAAAAAAAGACCCAAGTGTGTTGATGCATTTCTGCTTATAATTGCAGAAGGAAGCTGAGTTTATAATCTTTCCGGAGGCTGAAGCAGGAAGATCACTAGTTTGAGGTCAACCTAAGCTACATAGTGAGACTTTGCCTCAGAGAAACAAGGTAAGTGGAATATTTCCCTTTTGAATACTCCTTACTTCCCAGCGTAGCTGTCTGCTCCATAACTCTCTTCAAATTCTCTCTGTGTTCCCCTACTCTCAAATAAACTGTCTCCTTTTACCTAAAATATAATAATAAAGCAAAACTTGCTAAACCCTTTTAGACTCATAAGGAGTTCTTTTGAAGAGTTGATGTTTTTATTTAGATTTAATACTTATAAAAAACTTTCCCATTATTATACTCCTTCATCTTTTTCCTTTGATAAATATTTGCACACTACTTTACTCCTTTGTTTACATGAACACAATCCGACAAAACAGTTCTTCAAACCAACACCTTAAAATGTCCCAAACATCTATGAAGGAAAGCTTAGAAAAATTAAGAAAATTAAAGAAAAACAAATTGGAGGCTAAACTTAGCTGTGAGAAAGTAGGCTGACTTTTTTCAAAAGAGGTCCCAGAGACAAAAGGAACAGATAGATCGATAGTAAGTGCTAATATTAAAAAGGACCCTTAACGGACTGGGGACTTAGTCCAGTGGTTTGGGTGCCTGTGGTGCAAGTGCAAGGGCCTGGGTTCAGCTCCTCAGTAACCACATACAACAATGCTGGGTCCCACGCCCACCAGCCATCAGTACCACATACCACAGTGCCGGGCGTGGTGGCTCATGCCTGTAATCCCAGCATGGGGGCACACTTGTAATCTCAGTACTCTGGGAGACAGATGCAGGAAGGTTACAAGTTTGGGCACAGACTGGGAGATTTAACCATACTCTGTCTTAAAATTGAAAAGGGTTCAGGATGTAGCTCAGTGTGAAGCCCTAGGTTCACTCCACAGTACCTTAAGAAGAAAAAAAAACTTAGAGAAAATGTCAGTCAACACCACTGAGTATAGTAAGTAATTCTGAGGGAGTGAAGTGCAGAGTTAGTACACAGCAGGTTAGTGCTGGGCTGGATCCACCCCATAAGACTCCAGTGGCACTAGGCAGCCATCAGCAGCAGCCTGAGTGGGGAAGAAGACCAGCATTTGTGTTGTCAGAGAGAGTCTTTCTATGTTGGTACTGCATGACTGAGAAGGGATCGGGTAATATTCACCAATAATATTTTCCTACTTTTTTATTTTTGTAGAACTGAGGAATGAACCTGGGGCATTATCCTCATTTACATCCTCAGCACATTTTATTTATATTTTTAGATGGAGTCTTGCTAAGTTGTGAAGTTGTCCAGGCTGGGGTCAAACTTGCAACCATCCTTTGTCAGCCTCCCTACATGCTGGGAATGATGGGCGGGTACCACCAAGCCTAACACAAATAATATCTTCATGCCTTTGATTCCATAATTTAATTCCATTTCCTAGGGAAATGATGAGATATATGTAAAAGGATGTATCTACTTATGGCAGTATGCTTTATAATGAAAAGACTTGGAAACAAGTATAAAAATGTGGTACTAGGTAATTGATTATGGCATATCGACACAAATGGATATTACATAATTGTAAAATAGTATCTTGGGGGCGAGTATAGCTCAGTGGTAGAGCACATAGTTAGCATGTGAAAAACTGTGGCTCAAACCTCCCTGGAACACACACAGAGTCACAATATCTTCAGGACTTCACAAATTGGAATATATAATAGAACTTTTATGAATAAAATTTTATAGAAATTGGATATTTTGGGAAATTTTTTTTAAACTAAGGAAATCAATTGAATGGCTCCAAATTGGGTTTTCTCTTTCTTTCTTTTCTTTCCCTTCCGTTCTTCCTTCCTTCCTTCCTGCCTCCCTTCCTTCCTTCCTTCCTCCCTCCCTTCCTCTTTCCCTCTTTCCTTCCTTCCCTGTACATGCTAAGCAAGTACTCTATCACTGAACCACATCCTCAATGCTTTTATAATTTTATTTTGAAACAAAAATCTCTTTAAGCTTCTAAGTTCCCAAATTTGTGAACCTCCTACATCAGCCCCGAGCAGCTAAGAGGACAAGCTTGTGCCACTGCATCTAGTAGATTTTTTTTTAAAGCAATAACTTTTCAAAGACAGAGTTCTGGAAGGCAGAAATATCTGATAATACATATTTGGCAAGGCTGGGAACAAAATGTTTTTTTCAGTTTTTTAGTGACTCTTCCCAAAAAAATGAATGTTTTTATAAAGTAGATCCGAATGTGCCCATGAATATATTTCAGTGTTCTCATATTTATTTTGGAGCCTATCAACTTATAATTCTCATCAGTCCATGTATTTTTCTCAGCTATTTTAACATACAGGTTTTATGATCATGAAGTTGGTATAATATTAAATATCTGTGATTTAATATCTAACACTCAAGGTACAAGTTGCTCTGTAAAAATGTAATAAAATTCTATTCTATTTTACTTTATGTTTTGCAGTACTGGGGATTGATCCAGGGCTTTGCACTGAGTTACATCCCTAACCTTTTCTTTACTCTTTATTTTGAGACAAGGTCTTGCTAAGTCGATATGCAATCCAAGACTGGGTTCAAATTCGCAATTCTCCTGCCTCAGTCTCGCAGATGGTGGGATTATAGGCATATGCCATTATGCTTGGCTTACATGTAATAAAGGTTGTTTTGTTTTGTTTTGTTTGAGACAGGGTTTCACTTTGTAGTTCAGACTGGCCCTGAGCTCACTATGTAAACCAGGCTAACTGTGAACTCACAGCAATCCTCCTGCCTCTGCCTCCAGAGTGCTGGGATTACAGGCGTGAGCCACCATGCCTGGCACTGTGGAATGTGGTACTGACTGCTGCTGAGCATGTGTCACCATGCCGGGCATTATGGTATATGGTTACTGGGAATCGAACTCGGGACCTTGTGATTGTGAGGCAGACACAGGAACCACTGAGCTAAATCCCCAGCCCACATGTAATAAAGTTTTAATGGTGGAGATTCATCAGTGGGATATTTTTAGCACTAGGTAACAGAATACCTAACTAAAGATTGCTTAAAATAGTGTATCTACATGTTCTATTGACATTTGGGCATGGCAAAGTTATTTAGCTTCCTTGGTTTTTAGGTACTATGACTTATTATTTCCAACCAGTCACTGAATAAGTTAAAATCTGCTTCCATACACACAGAGTTCCTGAGGCCCCTGGTTGTATAGAACAATTCCAGGCTGAGGACTATTAGCTTTAAATAATGTGGCAATTCGTCTTATAACATGATGCTAAAGATGATGGTTCCAAGGATGACTGGCGTGGCCCAGCCTGAGAGTTCAGGACTTTCCCTTTTTGAGCTCCAGCATCTGCTGTTATAAACCATCCAAGGATTCTTTTGCTCAAACTGAAGGAAAATCATGACACTGGCCCCTCATCAGAGGGGATCAGAAGTTCCCCAGAGAGGAGAGAGGAAGGAGATCACGATTTGCGGAGGTTTGCTGACTTCTGTCATAGAAAAAGAATTCCAGGATACCCATGAGTAGTAGAGGAGGGCAAATTAGCCAAGTTGGAAAGCAAGAGAAAAATGGAGGGAGGCTTTAGCTTGAGGAGCCGAACCAGTTATAGTTCTGATCAAATTGGTCCAATAACAGAAAATGAAAGAGCGGAACTGACTTGTATGGCTTGGCTGGGGCTATCTAGGGCTGGTACTTTTTCACTCGGTCAAGGGTGTGACCTGATGTTTTAGTGGGTCCCTTCTATTGTAAGAAATGACCAGTGTCTATTCTCACCCTTGTTGATCTCCCGGCTTCCCCAACTTTACAGAGAACCTGGCCCTCAGGAAGCCCCTTAGGGGTAAACGGAGGGTACATTCCATGAGGCGCATGGGGGAAAATAAAGGCCTCCATCTTTGGTGGGTAAGAGGTCATGGTTTAAGGCCTTAGACTCAGCACTCCTTATTTTCTCAGCGTAAATGTTCAAGTTCATTACAGTGCACTGGTTTCACTTTCAGCATAGCCCTCGTGGTAGCAAGAGGGCCGCCTACGCTCCGGAACCAATGTCCTTAAATACTTGTGTACAAAGAGAAAAAGAAATGGTTTTGTTGTTGTTCAAGAGGTCCTTTTAATCAGGAGAAGAAATCTTTTTCAGAGGTCCCTCAACAGTCCTCTCACCCAGATCCCTAAACAAGACTGGGTATTTGCTTGTGCAGAGGTAGAAAGGTAACATCTGGCATGTGTGGTGTCAGTAGAGAGCACACCTGATCTCAGAAGCTAAGCAGGGTCCAACCTGGTTAGTACTTGGATGGGAGACTGTGAAAAACACAGGCCAAGGAGCGGTGAAGAATGACTGCTGGTACTGTGATGTCTTCCAGCCTCACCACAGACTGGGTCACGTCAAGACAGTCTCTGCGAGCTGGAAAACCGTAAGATTCTAGTGATTTACTGTTTCTTGTTTCTTTACTTGTCAAATCCATTTCTAAGGGTTGGGGATTTAGCTCAGTGGTTTCAGCATTTGCCTGGCAAGTGCAAGGTCCTAAGTTCGATCCCCGGTATGGCAATTAATTTCAATAAGGAGGTAACAAGGTTACCAGCATTGAAGTGAAATTATAGGCAAGAAGGATTCACATCTGGGACTCATATTTATCATCTGTGCTTTTGTTTCACTTTTCTCCCAATGCTGGGCAAAGTTGGGACAGTAAATAGTATAAAGGCTTTGGAAGATGCCTTCTGGAACACTCTTTCACTCCAGCAAATGGCAGCGATGTAGTGAAACTTCTTCATCATGCACTGAAAAAATGAGACAAAAAACAAAAGCAAACAAATACTGCTTCCTTCCTGAAGCTTACAATGTAATAGAATGATATAATATATGCTAGACTCAATCACAAGCTACATTGCGCTTAAAAGATGACAGTTGTGGAGCTGTAGTGCAGAAGGTCTGGTGCACTGGGAGGGCGAGGATGGCTGTGTGGAAGGCTGAGCAGCGCCACACTACTGAGCAGGTGGCTCGTGAACAAAGACATGGAAAAAGCAAAACTATGAGCTCTAGTGAGGCTGTTGGCAGTGTGGCAGGTGCAGTGGCTCATTCCTGTAATCCCAGGAATCAAGAGGCTGAGGCAGGAGGATCACCACAATTTCAAGGCCAGCCTGGGCTCCAGAGTGAATCAAAACAACAGAACACAGAGCAAAATCTTAGCTCAAAAAACAAAGAAAGAAATGAAGAAAAAAATGGAAAGAGGAAGCAAAAAAGGGCAAGTGGGCTAGGTCCTGAGGGAGAGAATGATTGAGATGTTCGGGGAAAAGTAATGTTAATGTTGCTGGAGATGGTACTGAAATGGAGGAGTGGGAGTTGAGCTCAGAGAAGTCAAGGAGTGGAAAGTTGGGGGCCATTTTTAGGACTTTGGCTTTTATTCTGAGTATGACGGGAAGGTCATGATCTGACTTAAGGTTTTTGTGTTTGCTTGTGATACTAACGAAAGAAGACCCATGCTATGAATGCATTTATATCTGGTCGGGTAGTATAGTCCCCCACACAAGGATATTGAGGCAGGAGGATTGCAAATTCAGATCTACTCTGAGTAACTTAATGTAACCTTGTCTCAAAATTTAAAAAAGAAAAATCTGAAAAGGGCTCAATGCAAAGGTCATAGGTTTAATCTTTAGTCTTAGGGCAGGAGGGTAGGGGGAGCCCTGTACCACTGAGCTAAATCTCCAGTCTAATTTAGATTTTGTTTATTTGTTTGAGACAAGGACTTGCTATGTAATTCATGATGACCTTAAATTCACTATGTAGCCCAGGCTGGCCTCAAACTTGCTGCAGTCTTCCTGCTTCAGCCTCCTGAGTGCTAAGATTGCAAGCATGAGCCACCACACCAGGCTTCTAAGTTAGGTTTCAGAAAAACACCCCTCTATATTTTTCCTGTGCCAAGAATAAGTGGAAGAGAAACAAGAATAGGGTGATTAGGTTATTAGTTATCCAAGTAAGACAAGGTAGCTTGGGTGAAGGTGCCAGCATTGGAAATGACAAAAAGTATTTCAAATTTGAATATGTTTTGAGGTAGAATTGCCAAGGTGTCCTGACAGAGTCAAAGTCGAGTCCTGTGATTTAGTCTTGAGCACTGGAAAGGATGAAGTTGGCACTGAAAGAGGAAAGATGGTGGGTAGAGGAGACTTGGGGAAGAAGTTCAGAAGTTCTGTTTGGGTATGTAAGATACTCCAGAAGCGATGTCAATGAGGTAGTTGACAGTGTGGTTTTGCTTTGTACTGTTTTTTCAGTGCTGGGGGTTGAACCCAGGGCCTTGTATATGCCAAGCAAGGGCTCTACCACTGAGTCACACCTCCAGCCCCAAAATATATGACTTTAAAGTTTTATTGATGGACTAAGGATATCAATTGCATGTAAAACTCTTTAGCACGAGGTCTGGAAAACAGTGAAAGTTCAGTAGCGTGAGCTGCAATGATGATGAGGTGGTTCTCGCCACCCACATTCTGGGGTACACTGGCCCCTAACTAAACTATCCCAGGAGGGGATAAATCTTCCTACTCCTCTAATTCAGCTAAAACAAAGTTGGATTTTCCACTACTCCACTTTGATTTTTATTTATAACCCAAATAATAATATTACAACAGTACAATGAATCTTCAAGAGAAATAAATAAAACCTTGACAACCTCGCTATCTAACTAACCATACTGTTTTTATTTTTCCATGTGCTTCCCTTTTGAATCCTTCCTTTGAAAAACACAATTTAAAATAGCCGAAGCATGATGCATACACACATGCGCCTCCTGCTTCCTTCGAGTAACATTATCCCATAAGCTACTTTCCAAGTTACTGCATAGTTTCCATAATTATAATTTTTAGTGGTTGGAAAAATAATCCATATTTACTTGTCCCTTTGCTATGTTGCTTATTTCGGCTGTTTCAAACATTTCCCTAGTACAGCTAGGGCTGGAACTCAAGTTTGTTTTTCTGTTTTTTGAGGTTTTTTTAAATCTTAGGATATTTTGCCTAGGCTTACTGGGTTAAAGGGTATGGACATTTTTATAACTTTCAGTACATGAGGCTAAAGTGTGGCAAGGTTTATACCAATTTATAGTACCAAAGGTTAGATATTTTCATAAAGGAAAAGGACAAAATCATACACAACCAACAGATTTCCTAATGTCATTTTTGTGAAACTCTGCATGTGGATGTTTATAGCTAAGCTAGCCAACTTATTTTTCTAGCTTTCTAGCTTTGTGTTTCACATAAGTTTTCACCTAAATTAGGACTTGCTTATTGATAGGTCTGGTGAATGCTCTTTTTTTTTTTGTTTGTTTTTTTTGTTTTTTTTGTTTTTTTTGTTTTTTTGAGACAAGGTCTTGCTTTGGAATTCAGGCTGGCCCTGAGCTCAGCCTCCAACTCAAATCACAGCAATCCTCCTGCCTCTGCCTCCCAAGTGCTGGGATTACAGGCATGAGCCACCATGCCCAGCACTGTGGTATGTGGTACTGGTTGCTGCTGGGCGTGAGTCTCCACACCCAGTATAGGTATGTGGTTACCGGGGATCGAACCTGGGTCCTTGAGCTTGCAAGACAGGCGCCGGAACCACTGAGCTAACTCCCCAGCCCGAATGTTCTTACATGATCTTTTTGCTAACTGCCCTGAGGGTTAGTTATTAAAAATATTATTTTTTAAAGACTCACATTTTCCTATTTATGCCATTGCTCTTTTATGAAGCTCTTCCAGTTTGATGTCCGGTTTTAATCCTTTCATGGCAGCAAGGTGGTGCTCAGTGACTTAATCTTGCCCTTCCCACACTAGCCTGGGCTAGTCAAAGGTTTTAAAGGCACTGAATCAATAGGCCTTGGTGATGAACTCAATGTCCAACCCTCCTCCTCTTGAAAGGTGAAGAGCAGTAGGTCTCTGGTGGAATATGGAGCTACTAAATGACCAGAAGTCTAGATTGGGTTGGTTATATTTCAAAGTAACACTGTAAGAGTAGGGACAGGGAAAGTATCTTCCTAATTTAGGTCACATGAATACACAATTAAATTCCCGATTCCTGTTCTTCTTCTTTCCCTGTCCTCTTTCCCTGATCAGTACTGTGCTAAAGTTATTTGTGGGGACAAACAACATAGACTTATAAGCCTGTCGAGGATTGAGAGAGGGCACAGCAGATCAAAAGCTATGACCAAGGTGGGCACTACAGTCCAAGCAGGATGGAGACGTGGTAAGGGCGAGCCTGCGGCCCATGTGCCACAGAGGGCTGTCTGTATCATTGAAAGCTCCGAAAGGTTCACCATCACTGATCTGGGGTGTCTACCCCGAGTGTGGCTAGCTGGGAAGTAAGAACTGAAGGAGGGGGCCGGGGATTTAGCTCAGTGGTTCCGGTGCCTGCCTAGCAAGCACAAGGTCCCAAATTCAATCCCCAATAACCACATACCACAATGCCAGGCATGGTGGCTCACCCTGTAACCCCAGCACTCGGGAGGCAGAGGCAGTAGGACTGCTGTGAGTTCGAGGCTTGCCTGGGCTATTTAGTAGCTCAGGACCAGCCTGAACTACAAAGTGAGACCCTTTTTCAAAAAAAAAAAAAAAAAAGAACCGAAGTAGGGCCAGAGGGAACCTGTGTGGGAGAGCAGCTGGCGCCTGAGAGGGGACACTGCTTACATACAGCAGAACTCACAAAATAATAGTTACTGAGAAAAACAGAAATATTTTTGAGACAGGGTCTCGCTTTGTAGTTCAGACCTTGTCTCAAAAAGAAATATATTATATATATATATATAATATACATATATATACTCATATATATACATGTATATACACATGCGCATATATACATGTGTATATATGTATATAAATGTGCATATATACATGCATATATATGTGTTTGTATATATTTCATGTGTGTATACATACACACACAAAATATATGTATATACACACATACACACATAAATAGACTAAATCTTGATGGTTGGAATTGGAAATGTCAATATGCATACGTAGTTTTGATATAAAGAGTCCTCCAGTTTCAATGGCTTGACTTGTGACATTCTGACTTTAACATGATGAGAAAGCAGTATGCACCCAGCAGAAACTTTGCTTTGAATTTGATTTTTCCTTGATTACAATACTGTATCATGCTACTGAGTGGGGACTAGGCAATCCTGAGGGGAAGCAGCCAACACTCTACAATGGGCTGTGTTGCTAAGGTGTTGTGGTTGCTAAGTTAGGTGTTTTAAGCGCGTTTTCAATTTAGAATATTTTGAGTTGAAGGTAGATTTTTACCAGGTCCATCTCCTAAAGCAGGAGGATCCAAAGTTTGAGCCTAAACTGTGTAACTTAGGAACTTAGTGAGACTCTGTCCCACAATAAAAAGGCTACAGATGTAGTCTCATTGTGAAGGCTCTGGGTTCAATCCCCTGTATTGAAAAATAAAAGGTGTATTTGCCAGGTATGACAGTACATGCCTATAGCCTCAGCTGCTTCAGAGGCCGATGCAGGAGGATCACTTGAGCCAAGAGTTTGAGGCCACCTGGGATAACATAGCAAGACTCTGACTCATAAATAAGTAAATAATATGGGCTGGGGATTTAGCTCAGTGGTTCTGGTGCCTGTTTTGCAAGGGCAAGGACCTGGGTTTGATCCTCGGTAACCACATACCATACTGGGCGTGGAGACTCATGCCCAGCAGCAACCAGTACCACATACCACAGTGCCAGGCGTGGTGGCTCATGCCTGTAATCCCAGCACTCGGTTGTCAGAGGCAGGAGGATTGCTGTGATGTGAGATGGAGGCTGAGCTCAGGGTCAGCCTGAACTACAAAGTGAGACCCTGTCTCAAAAACCTTTAAAAAAAAAGTAAATAATAAATAATTAGTGAATTTTATGTTATACATTTTATTCATACATAAGGTTGAGATGATGATAGCTTCAAAGCCATCCTGGGCTACATAATAAGTTCAAGGCCAAATTTGAACTACACAGTGAGAGCATGCCTCAAAACAAGCACATAAATTAGTAAATAAATAAATCCTACATATATAGAGAAATACATGTAAACATATACACACGTGGACACACACAATATGGAGACTCTCTCTCTCTCTCTCTCTCTCTGCTGAGAAGACATAGAAATGATGACACTACAGTAGCCACAAACACACCTAGTAACCAGACCCTGATTTCCCCTTAGAGAAATGGCTCTTTCTAGGTCTGGCACCAGAAAAATACATGATGAAATAGAGCATCTTCTTGTATCCAAAAATAAGAAAGTACTCAAAGAATGATGAAGACATGTCAAAGAATGTAGCTTGAAAGGACTTCCACTGCCCAATCTGGGTCAATATCAGCATCAAAATAAATAATAAGCCAGGCATGGAGGCACATGTCTGTAATCTCACTACTTTGGGAGGCTGAGGTGAGAGACTTATCTTGAGTTTGAGGCTAGCTTGGGCTACATAGTGAGTTCAGGGTCAGCCTGAACTACAAAGCAAGATCCTGTCTCAAAAAAATAAAAAAGAAGAAAAACTAAAAAAAAAAAAAAAAAAAAAAAATTATACTCTGTCTCAAAACAAACAATAAAAAAGGACTGAGGATGTAGTTCAGCAGCAAAGTCCTGGGTCTGATCCCCAGTACTGAGGCAGGGGTGGGAGGATGAGTCTGGACCATCTTATTACATTAGAGTCAAGAAAGTACTCAAAGAATTATGGGAGGCTAAGACAAGAGGATCACAGGTCTAAGTCCAAGGCTGGACAACTTAGTGACTTAGCAAGATCTTATCCCCCCCCCAAAAAAAGAACAGAAGATAAATATTGGCAAATAAATGATGAAGGGAGGATGATGAACGGGAAGGAGGAGTAAAAAGAATGTGTATATGTACCAATTCCCTATAATGAGTGTAATCCTTCTGTACACCACTGATGTACTAATAAAATTAAGAACAAACAAAAAATAAAAAATAAGCAACAAAAGTAACAAATCACAGTCCCTTATATAAAACAGAAAACCTAAGTCAAAATGAGTTTCAGTCACTGAATAAATGGAAAGTTTGATGGGAAATGAGACATATACATAATCCCCACAAAACCCTCGCTAATTATTTAGAGAGAAGAATAAAGTTGGAGCAGACAAGACTGGAGGACACCACTTTAATCAAGTGATCGTGGTAACATCAGTCATGGGCCAAATGGAAGTCAGGTGCTCATTGTCAGGGTGGAGTAGGAAGAAAATAGCACGTGATGTTCCTGTGAGGGGTGAGGCACAGCCGGGAAGGGAGTTTTAAAGCCAAAGCCACTAAGGAAAGCTTGGTACAAGGATCCAACTGGGCAGGGAAGACATCCACTCTTTGGGGGTGTCCTGGTATGGGCAGTGGACAAAGCCAAATGTAGGATGGTAGAGCCCACAAGGGCTGAAAAGATGATCACGGAGGGTAGGGGGATGGTGTGGGAAAGGAGGGCCAGAGTGGAGGAGTCGCAGCCCCAGCAAGGTACCTGCAGGGAGGGGACAACTGGTGTGAGGTGTTGGAGCCAGAGTGACACCAGGGAGTAAAACACATGAGGAACGATTATAGTACATGGGAAAATGAAATGACAGCAGGGATGTAGAGATATAAAAACTGAAGAAAAACAAGGATAAAGAGAAAAATCTTAAAAGAAGCCAGCATGGACTTGGGCTGCCATCCCATAAAATCACAGTGGAGTTTTCATCTGGAACCATGTAAACTTCAACAGACTGGAATGAAATGTTTAAAATATTGAAAGAAATATACCAACCTAGAATTCTACACATGATGAAATGATCCTTGTTTTTCTGAGACAGAGTCTCTCTTTGTAGTGCAGGCTAGTCCTGAACTCAGCCTTGAACTCACAGCAATCCTCCTGCCTCTGCCTCCCAAGTGCTGGAAATAGAGGCATGAGCCACCACGCCCGGCATCACTGTATGTGGTTAAGGGGACAGAACCCCGGTCCTTGCACTTGCAAGGCAGGCGTCAGAACCACTGAGCTAAATCTGTAGGGGACTTTTTAAAAGTTTACTGTGTTTTGTATGATATAAACCTTCAGTCCATCTTTTCTACAAAATCTTCCTTGTAGAATGGCTTTTCTTTTGATTTTCTTTCTTCATTTTTTGTGAAGGAAGAGAAGCAGATTCCTCACCTCAGAGTGGCAGGAAGAGGCAGGAACAAAGGCTGCCCCCGGGTTATGTAATACAGTAGACATTCCAGTTTATCTTTCGCACTAGCTTTCAAGGTGAGAAAGAAGAAAACAAAACACCTACGTGATCAAAAAACAGGCAGGTTTAACTTCTGGGCAGCGGCTCCTGGAGCAGCAGCTCTGAAGACTGATGTCTGTGACCTCGGGGACAGGCACGCGCTGCTTTTTAGCTCTCCTTCCTATTTTCCACTTCCGCAGTTCGCAATCTTGTTAAAAAGGATGGAAGTCGAGCTGAATCAAACAGATGATCTGTTTTGTGGTACCATGGGGGAGAAGCAAGCAGTGAAGAACCGAGACAATGTAACTTAAAAAACAAATATAAAACAGAACTAATATAAATGGAAAGTTAAAGGCAAAGCACCCTTCTTGGCTTGGAAACTTTTATAACTCCCTTAATTCAATACTCTATGCCTTGAGTTATAATTTTGCTTTTAAAACAAACATCTTTTTCTGTTTGCTTTTTGCTTGTTCTTTACAAGAAAAAGCCTCTTAGGGCAAGACCGTTATATATACGGAACAGGTAACAAATGCATACACTACAGAACTAAAAAGGTGCAAGAAACCAACAGTAAAATATCTCCCTCTCCCTCCCTCTCCTTTAGCCCCCTACTCCCTCTAGGGGCAGGTATCTTGTATATCTTTGAAAATATATAATAAAATAATAAATATAAAAATATATAGTATATATATTTTAAATACTTCATATATTTTATATATAAATATATAATAAAATATATAATTTGATTTATTTTGAAAATAAAATTTCCTCTGGATTATGGCTCTTTGAGGCAGAATCTCACCATGTAGTTGAAAGCTGAAGCTGGCTTCGAACTTGCAGTGATCCTCCTGCCATGGCCTCCCAAGAGCTGAGATTACAGGTGTGTGCCACCACACCAGGCTTGGATGTGTGTGTGTGTGTGTGTGTGTGTGTAATAGGGTGTTATAATGCTTTCTTTCTTAATTTCTGCTGCAGCCTCTAAAGTTGGGAAACAACAAACACCACACACACTCTCAAAGAGAGTGACGCTCTCCCAAACAGGACCTCACAATGGCTAGACGCCAAAGCTCACATCCTAAAATAGAATTTGTGAACCTCAGTCGATCTTGACACTGAAGTGGCCAGAAGAGTGGTATTTTCTTTTCTTTCTTTCTTTCTTTTTTTTTTTTTTTTGTTTGTTTGTTTTCAGACAGGGTCTTGCTTTGTAGTTCAGGCTGGCCCTGAGCTCAGCCTCCAACTCACATCATAGCAATCCTCCTGCCTCTGCCTCCTGAGTGCTGGGATTACAGGCGTGAGTCACCACGCCCGGCACTGTGGTATGTGGTACTGATTGCTGCTGGGCATGAGTCTCCAAGCCCAGTATTGTATGTGGTTACCGAGGATCAAACCCGGGCCCTTGCGCTTGCAAGACAGAAGCCAGAACCCCCAGCCCAAGAGTGGTATTTTCTGTATGGCAACTGTGCCATCCCTGTGTGTCTTGGCTCCAGTGGGGGTTTCTCCTTGCCTTATACCCACATCCCTGAAGGAATCAGATGACTGCTATCCTGATCAGAGACCCCTTTAAAACGGCCCCTCCCCAGCACAGCTGCCCTGGGGACTTCTAATACTGCTATGGATAGCAGCCACTGCTCACTACTTCCTGCACTTCCCCAAGCCCCATCAGCGCACATGAAGCCTTGTTCTTAGCAGGGAGACACAATCCCCTCTCTCTGAATGCTCCCCTCCACACAACTCTACAAAAGACTCCACAGCCAGAGTCTCTAGGTCCAGAGCAGCCTCTAGGGCCGGAGCGGTCCGTCTCAGATTTGTTCTGCATTAAACCCATCCTGTTGAGCTTGCATCTCTATTTCTTCTTTTCTTTTTTCCTGACAGTCCCCTAAGTTAGAAGGACACCTGGGAAATTGAAGATGATCAGCCTGGTTGGAGGCATTGCAGAGGCAGAGAACAGGAAGAACCAGGCTTCCCGGGGAATGAGCTGCACTGGCCTGAGAGCCAAGCACACACATGAGCAAAAGCCAACTTGAAATGAGCTTTAAAAATGCTGCCTGTAGACCCATGAGGAGATGTGTGTGAGGAACCCTGGGCATACCAGGGTAGAGGCCTGGCGGGATGGCGGCCTGCCAGTGAGAAGCATCTGCCACATTCCAGGAACCGCAACCGGATGCTCCTCGCTGGAAAATCTGAGAAAACCATAGAAGAGGAAAAAAAACCACTAAGAACGAGAGTCCGTGCTCCTACGAGGTCCCAACAGGAACTGCAGCATTTCAGTCACATGAGATTTTTCCTTTACTCCCCCTTCTTCTCAGCCCAGAGCTCCTTAGGGTGCAGGGGAGAACCTAAGAAGCCAGCGGCCTCCCAGCCTGGCCCTTCCGCAGGCCAAAAGCACAGAGGAGCTAAAGGAAGGAACAAGCTCTAATTTCTACAGGGATTTAAGAGTTTCAGTGACTCCACTGGACCACTAAGTGTAACTCTGGACGGGGAACTATTATTGGCAACAAATGTATTCTGGAGACATGGCATGATCTAAGTGACAAAAATTTATAAGGTACCTACACAACACTTCCTCCCATGTTTAAAGAAGCAGTGAACAGAAAAACAAAGTCGTCTTTTGTCTATGCCTTTTTTTTTTTTTTTTTTTTTTTTTTTTTAGGTTTTTTGAGACAGGGTCTCGCTTTGTGGTTCAGGCTGGCCCTGAGCTCAGCCTCAAACTCATCACAGCAATCCTCCTGCCTCTGCCTCCCAAGTGCTGGGATTACAGGCGTGAGCCACCACGCCCGGCACTGTGGTATGTGGTACTGGTTGCTGCTGGGTGTGGAGACCCACACCCAGTAT
>PVIR01029365.1:10894-21265 GCA_004026965.1 Petromus typicus | reverse complement strand
CTGAACATGGCCACATCATCATCGTGTGCAACAAGGGCTCCCTCACCGCCTTCTACTGTGTCCTGGGATATCTGGGCTCCCTGGCCCTGGTCAGCTTCACCGTGGCTTTCCTGGCCAGGAATCTGCCTGACACATTCAATGAAGCCAAGTTCCTGACGTTCAGCATGCTGGTGTTCTGCAGCGTGTGGGTGACCTTCCTCCCCGTGTACCACAGCACCAAGGGGAAGGTGATGGTGGCCATGGAGGTCTTCTCCATCTTGGCCTCCAGTGCGGGGCTGCTGGGCTGCATCTTTGCCCCTAAGTGCTACATTATTTTGTTAAGGTCAGAAAGAAATTCTCTGCCTGGATTCAGAGATAAAACACATTCTGTAAGAAAGAAGCCTTGTTAAATTAAAATGTTTTTCAAAAATATATGAAGTATCTTCAATCAGTTTTTATAAGGGAATAGAACAGGACCTTACCAGCGACCCCCCCCAGTAGTCCTAGTGCAGTACAATGTCCATGCCATAAGAAAATGGGAAACAGAAAATGCATGCAGACAAAGACTTGAGAGAAACTGAGTCTTGGGCTGATCAAAGGTGCTCTTGGGAGCAAAGACAAAGACCCAAGGATGTCCAACGTTTTATTCCTTACAGGCATGGGAAGGAGAAAACTGATAACAAGTATCAAGCAGGCACGACTGTAGAATGAGGGCAAAAGCATATCTTTGCTGGGGCCAGGGATTTAGCTCAGTGGTTCCAGCATCTGCGTGGCAAGTGTAAGGTCCTGAGTTCGATCTTTGGTCCCACATACCACAATGCTGGCCGTGGTGGCTCACGCCTATCACCCCAGAACTCAGGAGGCAGAGGCAGGAGGATTGCTGTGATTTCGAGGCTCATCTGAGCTACAGAGTGAGTTCAGGGCCAGCCTGAACTACAAAGTGAGACCTTCTCTCTCTCTCTCTCTCTCTCTCTCTCTCTCACACAGACACACAGACACACACACAGACACACACAGACACACACACACACACAGACACACACACACACACACACGGCATGTCTTTGATGAAGAAAACAAACAGGTCATTCATAAAGAGACTTTCCTTGGAGTCAGTTGACCTTGGCTGGAAGTGAACTTGGCTGAGCCCTGCGAATTTATGGGCTACGACTTGAGTCTTGGTAAGCGCCGTAAGCAAAGGAGCACTGAGTCACCTTTGTTCTCTGACATGTCCTTTTGCATCGCATAAACTTTGGCTGACTCCTGAAGTGATACACAGCCAAATTACAGGGGCAAGAAGCTTGTGCTACGATAGCTTGCAAGCATCGAGTAAAGTTGTGTGCTACACATTTTAGCTCTCGATTTTTACTTCTCTTAATAAATCTAGTCAGGACTAGTACTTCCGCCTAACTTTGATTATAATATTCATTTTTATCTTGTGCTTCCCATACCTTTCTCAATCAATTTTGATATTTATTAAATGTAAATTTTTTCTGAAGGCAAATATATGTTTCAGTTTTCTAATACAGTTCATGTATTATTTTTTCTCTTCAAGTCTTACCATGCTTCTACTATACTGGTTATAATACGCCTTGCTAACTGGTTATTTGTTTCTTTTCCGACACTTGCCTTTCAATATCTTTTAACTCTCTTCCATAAAAATAGACATATTTATTGTGATGAGATTTGCATCTCTCTGACACATCTTCGTTCTCTTTTTTCCTCATTCTCTCCTCTTCACTCACCTCCCTTCGTCATCTCTGAGCTTCTATCTCCATTTTTGTTAGCTTTCATTATTATTTTTAGTTAGTGTTAATGACAGTTCATGCTCGCGTTCACCAGGGTTTTTTTTTTTTTAGGTTTTTGGAGACAGGGTCTCGCTTTGTGGTTCAGGCTGGCCCTGAGCTCAGCCTCAAACTCACATCACAATCCTCCTGCCTCTGCCTCCCGAGTGCTGGGATGACAGGCGTGAGCCACCACGCCCGGCACTGTGGTAATGTGGTACTGGTTGCTGCTGGGTGTGGGTCTCCACGTGGGCCCAGTATTGTTATGTGGTTACCGGGAATCGAACCCGGGTCCTTGCGCTTGCAAGACAGGCACCGGAACCACTGAGCTAACTCCCCGGCCCTCACCAGGGTTTTTGTTTGGAGTTCTTGCTATGTCTTGTGGACTTCTTTTCCCTCAACCCTTCCCTTTCTCTACGTCTCCTGGATCCCTTTTCATTTATAAAACTCCTATGTCTTTATTTTCTTCTATTATTCTGATGCTTGGCCCTTTACTTATACTTTGCTTTATTTTATTAAGAGATATACAGTTTTCAAAATAAATTTATTGGTACATTTTTAGGAGTACATTGTGATCACATTCCTCACTGAGAATTTGTTCCTGTACATGATGCACTTTGATTCTTATTTTTTCCTGTTCTCCAGCCCTCCCTTCAACTCCCTCCCCCCATATACAGAAGCTTTGTTTCCAGTTTTTTCCTTTTTACCACAAATTCAGGACCTCATTGAAACCTTCACTTTCTCGCACTACAGAAATGGTACAGTATTTACACATCTGTGTCCTATTTATTTCACTTACGAATGTTGCCTCAAGGTGCATCCATTGAGCTATAAATGTCTCAAATTTATCATTCTTTATGGCTTAATAATATTCAGCTATGTTTTTACAAACCCACATCTTCCGTATCCAGTCTCTGACTGATGGGCATTTAGGCTGGCTCCAAGATTTAGCTATTGAAAACCATACTGCCACAAACATAGACACAGATAGGTCACTGTTGTATAATGCTTTTAATTCTTTCATGAATACACCCAGCAGGGAAGTAGCAGGGCCAAATGAAATATCTAACCCTAGATTTGTGAAGAATCTCCACACTGATTTCCACAGTTGTTGCGCTAGTCTACATTTCCACCAACAGCAGAAGAATTCCTTTCTCTCCACAGTCATGCCGGCATTTGTTATGGGTTGATTTTTTGATAGCAGTCATCATTTGGGGGGTAAGGTCGAACCTCAATGTTGTTTGCATCTGCATCTCTCAAATGACCAGTGACGATGAACTTTTTTTTTTCTTTTTTGTGGATTCAAATCTTTATTGGTACATTAAGAATACACATCATCACTGCATTCAACACTGAGTTTTTGCCCTAGTATATGACAGTACTTGATTCTCATTTTCCCCTTCCCCCACCCACCCTACCTCCCCTACCCCTATATACATAACCTTTGTTTCCTTTTTTATTACTATCACATTCTTTTTCTCCTTGTTATTTACTCTACACCCTCTTTCCTTTTAAATATTATCTATTTCACATATCTACTATATATACTAAAACTCATTTGCATCTTTATTTTCTCATACCAGAGGAAAGATATGATATTTGCATATCTGTGACTATTTATTTCATTTATGAGGATGTCCTGAAGGTACATTCATTTGAATATGAATGACTCAACCTTGTCATTTTTAATGGCAGGATAATACTCCATTGTGTAAAAGAACCACATCTTCTTTACCCAGTCTCCAGTTAATGGACATTTTGATTGTTTCCAAGATGTAGCAATCACAAACTGAGCTGCTATAAACATGAGTGCACATATGTCGCTGTGATATGAATCTTTTAATTCTTTTGTGTATATACCTAGCATCGCAATGGCTGGGTGAAATGGGGTCTCAAATCCTTGCTTTTTGAGGAATCTCCACACTGATTTCCACAGAGGTTATACAAGTCTACACTCCCACCAACAGTGGCGAAGGGTCCCTTTTTCTCTGCAGCCTCGCCAACATTTGTTGTTGGCTAATTATGAGATAGCAGCCATTCTTTGTAGAGTAAGATGAAATCTCAGTATTGAAAATGTTTTCAACTCTTTCCAAGGTATCTGAAGGAAGCTTTGACTTAATTGTACACAGTTTGACAAGCGTGTCATCTGTTAAAGCCAATGGACGTCTGTTCACTTGACCTTTTGTCTGTCCAATGGTCCTTCAAGTATGCCTCAAGGACATTTTGTTCATTTTCATAAAATTCATTCCCCAGCTTCATCGTCGGCATCCCCGATGAGGCATGCACGCTGGAGCAAACTTGACGTCTCATGAGCAACGGCAGGAGTCCCACGTTCCTCACTCCGCGGAGCATGTGTCAGGCTGGTGTCACTTCTTTTAGGTGTTGAGAATGAGTTATCCCATAGCCCAGAGCAGCACTGATAAGCATAAAAAGGCTTAGGCTACTGTTGTGAGGGTGCATCTCTCTGTTCTTACATGCCGTTAAGGGCTGTTGGGACACTCATGGCTTTTGGATAGGAGAGACCAGCCAAGAATTCAGGTTACCTTGCTAAGATCTACAAAATTTTACAGGAAGTTTCATTTCCATATATACTTTTCTTTACAAATTTGATGTTTCCTAAGACCAAACCCCATGAGAAACATCTATGCATTCTGTGACTTCACTGAGTGAGTGCAGTGTGACCACCAAGCCACTGGCTGCAAAGAGGACATCAGAAGTTTGTGCTGGAGGCTTTTCCCAAAGCACCTTGGGAAAGAGAGGACACGTCAACACACCAGTGACAGCAATGAGATCCTGACCTGCCACTGAATGCAGACTATAAATGGTCAGCCAATTATACATTATATCTCCAAATGTTGGAGTTATTTTTTATTTATATCGTCTAAGTACTTAAGGTCCAGTAACATTTCAAATGCATCCCTCACGCCTGCTACTGAGTAGAGAATTCTCTTCATTTCATTACCCTTGTTTTCCATTTTGATAAAGAACATAAATTACATGTTCAAGTTCAGAAAGCGCTCACATTGAGCAAGATGCTCCATCCAGAGATGAGCACCAGTGCTCCACTGAGATGAGCAGCCAGCTGGGATCATAAACTCAACTCCAGTAACAAATTAAGTAGATGGAGTGTAAGAAAAGGAAGAGGCTATGTGTAAGGAAGAAAGAGCAGGAGCAGAAAAGTGTCCTGAGGAAAGCAGCAGGGTACTCCAAAATGATGAAAAAATCCAGAAGCTTTTGTCCTGGGCTCCTTTTCTTGTTTGCTAGGGCCCCTTGCCTCTACCTGGAACTTGTCATAACCAGATGGGCTCCCTGAGGTGTCCTGGGAGTAAAGCAGGCATCCTTGGTTATGTGCCCATCCTATGAGAAGGGAGGGCCAGGGAGTGAGCTCAGTGGTTCCGGCGCCTGTCTTGCAAGCACAAGGACCTGGGTTCAATCCCCGGTAACCACATACCATACTGGGCGTGGAGACTCACCCCAGCAGCAATCAGTACCACACACCACAGTGCAGGGCGTGGTGGCTCACGCCTGTCATCCCAGCACTCGGGAGGCAGAGGCAGGAGGATCGCTGTGATGTGAGCTGGAGGCTGAGCTCAGGGCCAGCCTGAACTATAAAGCGAGACCCTGTCACAAAAAAAAAAAAAAAAAAGAAAAAGAAAAAGAGAAGGGAAGTTTGCAAAGTAGGATGAATGAAGCTGAGGACTGAATTTCAGACCTAGAGGACAGGATTGCAGCCAATAAACAAGAAAGGAATAATTTATGGAAAATGGCAAAAGACCATGAGAAATCAGTCCAACCGGTCCTAGACAATTCAATGAAGAATAACATGAGACTGAATGGAGTCAATGAGGAAGCAGGAGACAGTACAACAGACATTAAAAACCTGTTCTCAGATAAAATGGCAGAAAACTTCACAGGAAAAATTTAAAAATTGGACATATAGATAAGTGAGACATACATGACTCCTGATGGCTGCAATATTAAAAAAAAAAAAGCCCACACCTATAATTATCAAGGTTCCAGATATCCAACAAAAAAAAAAAATGAAATACTGAAAGCAGCTAGAGAAAAGAAAAGAAAAAAAAAAAAACATACATTGGGAAACCCATCAGGGTCACAGCAGACTTTTCGACTCAAACACTCAATGTGAGGAGAGTGTGGAGTGAAGTGTTTCAAGTACTGCGGGAGAATACTCTCCAACCTAAACTTCTGTATCCTGCAAAACTATTTTCAGAATCGATGGGGAAATAAGATACTTCCATGACAAAGAACACCTGAAAAGCTTCACAAACAAAATTCTGCACTCCAAAAACTCCTAAAAATTATCTTGGGGAAAAATTAAAATCACAAACACATGAGAACTAGCAGAGTGAATCCATTGGGCAAGGACAAAAAACTGAATGGAAAAGAGTAAAAGCAAAAAATGAGTCAAGCTTAGGAAAACATCACAACAGGGCATAATCAGTCCATATCGGTCAGAACTATAAATATCAACGGCCTCAATGCACCAATTACAGACCCAAACGGGTAGAATGGATTAAGAAGCAACATCCTACAGTTTGCTACATACAAGAAACACACCTAATTCAGAAAGAAAGCCAGAGACTAAGAGGAAAAGAATAGAAAACAATTCTTCATACGACGGGAAACTGCAAACAGTGACTATCCTATTTGCAGATAAAATAGACCTCAAACTTAGTAAGAAAGACAAAGAAGAACACTACATTCTCAAAAAGGGAGAAATCCAAGAGAGAGAACTGACATTTATAAATATTTATGCACCAAATTAGAATGCACCCAACTATATAAAACAAAAATTAATATGAAATACTGCTAAACCAAATTCTTCAACAAATGGACTTGATAGATGCCTACAGAGTATTTCACCCCACAAAGTCAGAAGACACATTCTTCTCAGCTGCTTAGGTGTCATCCTCCAAAATAGACTACATGCTAGGTAAATGCAAAAGAACTGAAGTTATCCCCTGTATGTTGTCAGACCATAGTGCCTTGAAATTGGAGATGAATAGCAAAAAAAATTCCAAGGTCCTCAAAAACACATGGAGATTGAACATTAGTCTACTGACCAACCAATGGGTCACAGAAGAAATTAAACAGGTTTTCCAATTAAATGATAACCCCAGCACAACATACAGGAGTTTATGGGACACAACGAAAGCAGTTCTATGCGGGAAATTCATAGCAGTCAATGCCTACGTGAGGAAAACAGAGCAAGCTCAAATAAACAATCTAATGCTGAACCTCAAGCTACTAGAAAAAGAGGGGCAAGATATACACAGAGCTCATACTAGAGAGGAAATTATAAAGATCAAAACAGAAATTAATGCAATGGAGACTAAGAGAATGATGAAAAAAATCAATGAATCAGAGTTGGTTCTCTGAAAGGATAAACAAAATTGACAGACCCTTAGCCAACCTTATCACACAGAGGAAGGAAAGGCTCAAATCCATGTTATTAAGAATGAGAAGGGAGAGATCACCACAGATCCAGCAGAAGTCCAGAGGATAATAAACACGTACTTTGAAAATCTGTACTCATAAGATGGAAAACATAGAAGAAATGGATAGATTTCCAGATACATATGAACTTCCAAAGTTGAAGAAGATATAAGACTGTTAAGCACTCCAATATCAATTTGTGAAGTTTAAAATGTAATTGTATTTAAAAAAAAACAACTTAAAAACAGCAAAAGAAACCACCAGCACAGCAAAGACAACCAACAAATTGGGGAAAAATTTTTACCAGCAGTTTCTTAGACAAAGGGCTACTATTTACAATATATAAAGAGTTGTGGGGCTGGGGAGTTAGCTCAGTGGTTCCAGCGCCTGCCTTGTGGGCTCAGGGACCCGGGTTCGATTCCCTGGTAACCACATACAATACTGGGCGTGGAGACTCACGCCCAGCAGCAATCAGTACCACATACCACAGTGCCGGGTGTGGTGGCTCACACCTGTCATCCCAGCACTCGGGAGGCAGAGGCAGGAGGATTGCTGTGATGTGAGTTGGAGGCTGAGCTGAGGGCCAGCCTGAACCACAAAAGCGAGACCCTGTCTCAAAAAAAAAAAAGAGCTGTAAAAAGTCAGCCCCCAAATTTAAAGACCCAATTCAGAAATGGGCACGTGAAATGAACAGACACTTTCATAGGAAAAAGCAAAAGCAGCTAATAAACACATGAAGAAATGCTCAACAGACCTGATCATTTGAGAGATGTAGATGAAAATAACACTGAGATTTCATCTCACTCCACAAAGAAAGGCTGCTATCTAGGGATTAGCCAACAACAAATGTGGGCGAGGCCGTGAAGAAAAAGGAACGCTTCTCCACTGTCGGTGGGAATGTAGACTGGTAAAGCCACTACGGAGATCAGTGTGGAGATGCCTCACAGAACTAGGAGTGCAGCTCCCACTTAACCTTGCTATGTCCCTTTTGCGGATATACGCAAAAGAATTAAAAGATTCATATCACAGCGACACATGTGCACCCAGGTTTATAGCAGCTCAGTATGTGATTGCTAAAGCTTGGAAAAAACCAAAATGTCCATCAACTTGAGACTGGATAAGAAGATGTGGTTTTTCTACAAAATGGAGTATTACTCTGCCATAAAGAATGACAGGTTTGAGTCAGTCATATTCTAACGGACATACCTTCAGGATATACTGCTCAGTGAAATAAATAGGGCACAGAGGTGCGAATATCACATCCTTTCTCTGGTTTGAGTAACTGAAGGTGTAAATAAGTTTTAGAATGTATGTTAGATATTGTAAAATGGAAAATATTCAAAGGGAAATGGGGTATAATAAGGGGAAAGAAAAAATGTGATGGTGAAAGAAAGGAAATGAAGCTTATGGATATGGTGGGGTTAGGTTGGGTAGAGGAATGGAAAAAATTCTGGTTTTCTTTTCTCTCCACTTTCGTCCTTGAAACTGTTCTTGAGAGTTTCTCTAGAAAATTTTAACTCCTCCTAGTCCAGAATAGACATAAAACCTAATGGGGTCTCATCCTGTTCTTTGCTCGCCTACAGACCCCTCCTGCTACAGACAGAAAAGAATGTACTCAGGTGTCCCTAGGGCAATGGACGCCTTCGCCCCAGAGACTGTTTTGGCTAAAAACTTATTTATTGGAGGAGCAGAGGGTACAGAATTGGAGGGTAGTTCTCCAAGTGCATAAAAGAAGCAACTTTCATTTTGGAAGAAAATTCACTGGCCACTATGAAGCCTGGATTCAATACTCCATATTTTGCCTCCACCCCTCAATTATCTTAGTGTGAAATTTCACAGCCAAATTGCTGCCTCAGTGTCGAAAGAGGCAACCTGCAAATCCTGCTATCCTGAGTCTACCCACTGACAAACCTCACCGATGAGCATAGGTGTCATGTCCAAGCGTCAACCAGCGACAGTCGCTCAGGACTCGCCACAGTCTTAAAAATCTAACCAAGAGCTTTAGTACACAGCTGGGATCCATTTCGCCAAGGACAGGCCAAGGAGGAAGGGCCCAAAGTTAGACTAAGATGCAGTATTTAAAGGTAAAATCTACTCCCCCCGCCATTACCAGGAAGTTTCTATGCACAAGCGAGTTACAGAAGCCACTGTAGCAATGGTTAGATTACTGGTTACTACAGAATAGAGTGTTCTAAAAACATTCAGTCTGTGACTGTGCTGATCAGTTGGGTGAAAGTTCCCATGGAGACTAGTGCCGGGTTCACGGGGAAGACACTTTTTAGACAGGGTCTCACTCTGTAGTTCAGGCCGGCCCTGAGCTCACTACATAGCCCAGGCCAGCCTGGAACTCACAGCAATCCTCCTGCCTCTGCCTCCTGAGTGCTGGGATGACAGGTGTGAGCCACCAGGCCCGGCATTTTGTACGCGGTCACCGGGGATCAAACTCAGGACCTTGCACTTGCACAGCAGGCGCTGGAACCACTGAGCTAAATCCCTGGCGCCACCATGGCTGTTTCTATGCCAAGTGGGGTCTCACAATGGTGGTCTTCCTCCACTCCATCCCCTGCATGGTCCGTGCTGATGGAGAAAGCACTCGTTCACTTCGCTGAGGATTTCTTCCCAGGGGCAGCTCCCACAGGTCTCCAGCGCTCACTCTGGCCAGGCTTTGGATCTTCATCAGGTGGTAACTTCTGTGGTCGCAAAGCGCATCCTCACCCATTTCCCCAGCACGCCAGTACTGCTTGAAAGCTGTCCGGAATCAAGTGACCTTCTGGGAATTTGTCAGCCTCGTGCCCTTCCAGAAGTGCGCACTGTTTTTTCCATAAAATTGCATTTTAAACAGAGATCAAAAGTATATCATGTTTTCATTTTCTCCAGGGATCAAAATAAAATGTTTTTGTCTTGCTCATTCTTGCTTCTCCACTGGAGCACTGAGGATTCAGGGGTTTGTTATTTTGAGACAGGGTCTCGCTTTGTGGTTCAGGCTGGCCCTGAGCTCAGCCTCCAACTCACATCACAGCAATCCTCCTGCCTCTGCCTCCCGAGTGCTGGGATGACAGGCGTGAGCCACCACGCCCGGCACTGTGGTATGTGGTACTGGTTGCTGCTGGGTGTGGGTCTCCACACCCAGTATTGTTATGTGGTTACCGGG
>PVIR01029365.1:0-10794 GCA_004026965.1 Petromus typicus | reverse complement strand
TTCTTTTCCTTTTTCTCCAAGCTTTATCCTTCATCTATTATTTATACATCACCTTTTATAAATGAACATTAGCACATGAATATTAAATAAAATCCATCATGTCCTGAACGTTCTTATATTTGTTTATAATTTTGTTGAGACAAGTAGAAAATGACATGTATTGGGCACTGTTGTGTCAAAATAGTTTCACTGTCCTAAAAATTCCTGACTTCCAGGGACCTGAAGACTTGCCTTGGTGACAATTATTATAAATCTTTGGAGGTGAGAAATACAGAAGTGTATTTAAGCTTTTCTCTTTTGCTTTAAAAGAGCGAGATGAAAGGAACACTTTTCGCATAGCACCATGTGTTCAGAAAAATATACAGAATGGAGCTACTGGAGAGAACTCGGAGCCAGGACCATCACATCGACGAGATGACGGGCTCGTCGTGGTTCGGTGAGCTCCACGGGGCGGGAGGGGAAGCTCTCGGTGAAGAATGTACCTGGAATTTATTCATCTGTAGCTGCTCCTTTGGACACTGTGACCTCAGCACAGTTCCTGGGAACACATGTGGCCATGAGCACCTCAGCACGCGTGCCTGGCGTGAAGACACGCACAGGCCATGCGTGGGCTACGCGCCCACCCTGCACTCCAGGTGTGTGAGGCTGGGCCCCCGGATTCGGGGCTCTGGGGGTGTGCTCAAGCACGCTTGGCTGAGCATGGGGCTTTGGGATAATTTCACCAAACCCCTTACATATCCCAATGCACCTGCATCGTCCCAGATGCCGTCATGCCCGTGGCTTCCGGACACAAGACTGGGACCAGATCCACCCAAAAGAGGGGGCCCCTGGGACCTTGGTGTCGGTGGACTTGGATGAAACCACGCTGCCTGGAGGTGGGGAGCGTGGTCCTCAAGTGTAATCTCCAGCTGCTGTTCTCCTGGAGCAGAAGACCTCAGATGCGAAGCCCTCGGGCAGAAGGGACACAGGTGTGTGCAGCAGGCGGGTGTCTGTCACACGCTGCACAGCACCGAACACCCGTATAGACACAGACGCCACTCAGACTCGGGCCCTGCAGCCACCTCTGAGATGTCCGCCTGGCTGACTGTCTTCCTGCTCCTCCAGGTTCCTGTCTTTGTGTGTGATTTTTCTCTCCCCAGGTGCTTTCCCAGAAGTGTCCACAAGGATGGAGACGTGGTAATTGGGGGACTTTTCCCACTTTATGCATATATGGACACTAATATATATTATGAAAAGCCTACCAAGGAAAACTTCGTGTACCCGGAGTAAGTGCCATCTTTGTGCATTCTGTCCTGTATCAGATCCAGGCAGGGCAACTCTGTGGGCCTGTGACGCGTCCAGCGGCTTTCTCAGGTCAGCACCGTGTCCGCCCACCCCAGAGCCACAACAGGGTCCCTGATTCTGTTTCTTCTCTCTTTTTCTCTTTTGGAAAAGGAAATAGTGCGTTCTGCCTTTCATGTTTTAGGCCAAAAGCCGAGTGAAACCCTCTTCTCCTTCCTACTCCATTATCCGCAGTGCTTGTCCTGCTTCTGCTGCCCCTGCAGGCATCTAGCGATGACTCTTAGAGACCAGCCACCTTGCTGGATTAAATTTAGCACAAGGGGACACAGAAATCACCTTAGACAAAATTTCTAGGACCTGGTAATGCAGCTTCTGTTGTGTGCACCATTTCTACTGTCCACGCACCGTGGCTACGGATATCTATGCATCTCTGCTCTGACAAACTTGTAATGTAGACACCCGGTTACTCTTTCAAATCACCTGTGCCGTGTTACTCACGCCAGTGCTCCACGCCTCCTCGACCGCAAGGTGTGTGCAGGGGAATGTGAAGTGAATCAACTCTAGGAATGCTTTGCTTGTAATTTGATTCTGCTTCATTCAGACACTGGCACATCCTTTGCTTTTGCATATTGCCAATGGCATTTCTGTAGCAAAGGCAGAGTTAGTTGATAAATACCTGAGGCAGAGGCAGAGATGCCGGCGGATGACTTGTGCCCGGTGTGGACCGGCAGTGTTCCTGAGCACAAAGGTCGTCGCTGCTGCTGCTCAGATGCTGGGGACACCTGTGCGCCTGCGGAGCTGCCCAGCTCTGGGAGGTCCGAAGGGTCAGGGTTCGGAGCCTCCTAACGTAGAAGGTATCTGTGCCATAATCATTTTGATTCTTGTGTCCATACAGTTAGTTATAACTTTTACTTTGGATCAATCACTTTTCCTGTACTTGTACATTCACTGTCTGTCTGGATTTTTGAACATGGCTTTGATGTTGTTGCCACTGTTTTCTGTGTAAACACTTGACTCTGTGATATTGGATGATTTTTCTTTGGGGCAAGTCTATAGCGTTTTGTGATGAATGAGTCAGGGATTCTATTCTGCATCCATTGTTAAAGACAACTCTGTGTATGAAAAAATCTGAAGGACTTGAACATGTTAACATCATTGTTAAGAGTGATAGCGTCATTCTGTTGAATTAAGAAACAACCTTAGAGGGGCCAGGGAGTTAGCTCAGGGGTTCCGGCGCCTGTCTTGCAAGTGCAAGGACGCAGGTTTGATCCCTGGTAACCACATACCATACTGGGTGTGGAGGTTCACGCCCAGCAGCAACCAGTGCCACATACCACAGTGCCGGGCGTGGTGGCTCACGCCTGTCATCCCAGCACTCGGGAGGCAGAGGCAGGAGGATTGCTGGGATGTGAGTTTGAGGCTGAGCTCAGGGCCAGCCTAAACCACAAAGGGAGACCCTGCCTCAAAAAAAAAAAAACCTAAAGAAACAACCTTAGAGTTGGTGGCAAATCTACGGCATGCACATTACTTGTTTGTCTTAGAGAAAAGATATTAACAGATAAGTGGTGTCTTTCTAGACTAAAACCTCAGCTTATTTTCTTAGGGATACACTCTAAGGCCTTAGATTAGCATAGTCTTTCCCAAACAGATTAAATCAGGGAGATGTTTGTACTGGATTAAAATTTTATCTTAGCTCAATCTGCTGTATAACAGTGTACTAAAACCTCAGTGAGGTAAATAACACTATGTACATGTAGTTGTTGAGGACGCTAAGAGTGACTAGGCGGATCTCACCTGCCTCCCGGTTTCAGTAGGACAGTCTTTAATGGGGGTGCACACGAGAAAAGATGAGCCCAACTAACACTTTTTGGTCTTTACAAGCCACTAGTCTCATTACTCAGATACCCACCTCCAAGTCTTCTGCTTAGTCCAAAACACTCTCCGCAACCAAACTCGGGGCATGATATTGAGGTCATTCTTTATATGAATTTATGGTGATCATACACATTCTGTTCATAAAATTCACTGAACTGGACTAGAAAATGATTAGAAATTGAGTCTCTTCCCTAAGTTCCTCAATGTTTTCTACACAGGATGACTTTCAGTAACTACCATTATGTCTTGGCCTTCATATTTGCCGTTGAAGAGATCAACAGAAATCCTCATCTTCTCCCCAACATGTCACTGGGGTATGAGTTCCATAATATCCAGCACAGTCAGTGGAGAATACTGGAAAACATCCTGCTCGTGCTCAAAGGACAGGATGAAATGCCCAATTACACCTGCCAGCGTGAGAGCAAGTCCATGGCTGTCCTCACAGGAACGTCGGGGGCAGTGTCGGCGCAGGGTGGACTGCTGCTCGGCGTCTACCGCATCCCCCAGGTGAGAGGGGCGGAGGAGAGGGCCGGCCGGGTCCCCGCTGTGGCGAGGGGGGCAGGTCCTCGGAGTGTGAAAGGAGCAGGCTGGGTCCCATCTGGCAGCGCACGACCCGAAGCTCGAAGGAGCCAGGGGTGAGGGTCCCCCCACGCGCTGCCCTCTCCAGAGTGCGAGGGGAACGCAGCACTTGCCTGGAAATTTGAGTCTGATTAGCATTTTCTGACCTCTTCTTGGCAAGATGATTAAAAGACTAGTGAAGTGATCCATCCCTCCACTACATCACCTGATGCTTAAACCCCGTCAGGTATGAACGGGAGCCTGTGCCCGCCGCATCCTCACGCCTGTGCCAACTCTCACCCCCTGCAGCTGACCTACGGCTCCTTTGACCCTGTGCTCAGTGACAAAGCCCAGTTCCCTTCTCTCTACCAAGTGGCCCCCAAGGACACCTCTCTGGCCCTTGGCATGATCTCTCTGATGCTTCATTTCAACTGGACGTGGGTGGGACTGGTCATCCCAGAAGACCAGAATGGCTTCCAGTTCCTGTCTGATCTGAGAAGAGAGATGGACAGGAACAAGGTCTGTCTGGCCTTTGTGAAAATTATCACGACTGATACTGGGTTATATTTCTCACGACCAGAGCCGTTTAAATTTATTTCCATGGGGTCAGCAGCAGCCAGCGTCGTCATCATGTACTTTGAGAGCGATGGTATATCGGAGATGGGATTTTACAGCATAAAATATTCCATGGCGTGGAAGGTCTTGGTGACAAACTCAGAAAAGCATGCAGCCTCTACGGGGAAAGATTTCATACTTGACTTCCTCCACGGGGCTTTCATTTTCGCACAGCACCATGAAAAGATTTCTGCTTTCCAAGATTTCATTCAGACCGTCCGTCCTTCTAAATACTCAGAAGACACTTACCTGGCGTCACTCTGGGTGGTGAAGTTCGGATGCTCACTCTCCGAGGCCGGCTGCGCCGTGCGGGACTGCCCTCCTAACGCCTCTCTGTCCTGGCTGCCTGTGAATGAATTCGCGATGGCCATGACTGATGAGGACTACCACATATACAACGCCGTGTACGCTGCGGCCCACGCCCTCCACCGTGGCCTCCTTCGGCACGCGCAGGAGCAACAACCGGAGAAGGGAGCGGGGACGACGCTTTCCCCGTGGGAGGTAATATCTTCCCGCGGGACCCCGGCGCGGCTAACACGCTACTCTTGCTAAGGAACTGCATAGTGTGGAACATCAAGAAGCTTAGAATGGGGCCGGGGAGTGAGCTCAGTGGTTCCGGTGCCTGTCTTACAAGCACAACGACCCGGGTTCAATCCCCGGTAACCACAGACCATACTGGGCGTGGAGACCCACACCCAGCAGCAACCAGTACCACACACCACAGTGCTGGGCGTGGTGGCTCACGCCTGTCATCCCAGCACTCGGGAGGCAGAGGCAGGAGGATTGCTGTGATGAGAGTTGGAGGCTGAGGTCAGGGCCAGCCTGAACCACAAGGCCAGACCCTGTCTCAAAAAAAAAAAAGAAGCTTAGAATGCTTTGTCAAAGGCTCATGACTTTCACGAGTTTCTTTGTTGAGCAAATGGACCTAGGGCTTCATAGAAAGGTGCCAGGGCTGTGGACATAACTCTGCGGATGCTTGCCTGTCATGCTGGGGGACTTCCTGCGTTCCATCTGTGCCAACATCAACAGGGAAACAGTTAAGCCACTGATTAATGAACACACACACACACACACACACACACACACACACACACACACACACACACACGGGGCCACTGGGTGAAAAGAATAGGCAGGATGAGTGTTTTCTGATCCAAGGGTCGTCAACATTCCACCCACCTAATAAGTTCAATAAAATCATAAACATTTTCAAGACATTCTTAACAGATAACCCAAAATTTATCATCTTAGGTACAAAACTTATCCCCAGCTCCACAGTAGAACATTTCGACAGCTTCTGGTTTCGCTCTGAAGTGACTTGGGCACTATCACTTCATTTGGCTGTAGATGCCACAGGATCAATGAAAGCAGAGAGCACGTGAGATTGTGCTTGAGCTGCCTATAACTCCCCCCGCACATCCCTGTTCGGATGGGGTTTCTGGAGCATTTTCTAAAGCTACTAACTGAATCTCCAGAAACATGTCCAGTCTTAATTCTCCACAGGCTCTTAGTATTCCGTTTGTTAGATGGCCTCATGCAAGTTCAGTCACGGAACAGGGAGAAGTGACAATAGGCAGATTCCTCTCTTTCACACACTTCGTCCTGATCCTGGAGCTCAGCTCCTGAGCTGCACTGAATCTCTTTCAGCTGCACCCCTTTCTGAAGAGCACCCAGTTTACCAACCCTGCAGGAGAACAAGTGAATTTGGACGAGACTAGAGGCCTGGACGCAGAGTACGACATCCTCAACTTTTGGAACTTTCCAGACGGCCTAGGACTTCGAATGAGAGTTGGAGCGTTTTCCCCGCGCGCACCCGGGGGCCAGCGGTTGTCCGTAGCTGAGGACACGGTCGAGTGGGCCGTGGGGGCCGCAGAGGTGAGCGGGGCCCCCTGCACCCGGCCGGGGGTGCGGCCCAGCGCGGCGCGGGCTCTCACCGGCGCTGAGGGCCCGGCCCACGCGGCAGCCGAGCTCCCGCTGCGGATTTCTCCGCTGACCTGCTGCCTGGTGGACGGCAGCGCTGTCCGCATTAAGCCACCTTTTGCAAAATGTTTGTACTTTTCTTACCACTCAGTTATTGTAGCGTGTGTCTCAGTGACTGGTTTGTGGGTGGAGAGAGTAAGGTCGCCGTTCTAAATGGGAAGGCCCGGATCACGTTGGCGGAAGTCAGCGAGGCCTGTCTTCTGCCTCCAGACCCCCCGCTCTGTGTGCAGCGAGAGCTGTCGCCCTGGACTCAGGAAGTCCCCGCAGGAGGGACAGCCTGCCTGTTGTTTTGACTGCGCCCCTTGCCCGGAGCATCAGATTTCCAATGACACAGGTAAGAGCGTAGCTTACCGATGAATTCATCTCCTGGATTTGTATTTCTCCATCCAGACACAAATGGAAACATCTCAAAGTGGGAGTAAAGGTTACACGTTTTCTTTCCTTCAGCTTGTAATTTAATGACTGTGCTCAATACTCTTTCTCCTTGATAAAAATCTGTATGTTCCCTGAACTTCAATTTTTGTTTCATTCTGAAAGACCCACTGAAAACGATACTTTTTAAAACCCGTTTCTCAGTTTTGTTTGCCTAAGTTTCAGCTTCACTGTAGATTTTCATAGTCGTCAGCACCAGTCCTTCATTTCCGAGGCTGCAGTTAATCCACACTGGACACACCGGTCACACACACACTTTCCTCCCGGAGATGCTGTGTGTGGCTTAAGAGACAATGTAAAATAGGAAGAAGGGGAAAATGTTGAGATTGTAACAAAAAAGTAAGGAAACAAATTTTATGTAAATGGGGAGGGCGGTAGGGTGGGTAGGGCTATGGGAAAAAATGAGAATGAAGTTGTGTCTTATACTGGTACAAATCCCCAGTATGGAGCTTAATCATGATGCGTGTATGTAACGTACCAATAAAGATTTAAAAAAAAAAGAATGGCTGCAATCTCAGAATTAGCCAGCAACAAATGTTGGCGAGGCTGTGGAGAAGAAGGACTCCTTCTCCACTGCTGGTGGGAGTGCAGAATGATGCAATCACTGTGAAGATCAGCATGGAAATTCCTTAAAAACTAAAGATTCTGGGACCCATTTGACACTGCTGTTTCCATGTTAACTATATAAACAAAAGAATTAAAAGAATCTGAATCTCTCAAAAAAAAAGAAACAGGCATGCGTCAGTTGTACAGCACGACTGTGGCACAGCGTGACAGTAGATTTTACACTTGGCATTCGCAGGTGAGCCGGGCAGGGAAAAGAGAAAGAAATTGCAGTGAGTGTCACTGAGCTCCCATAACGATGCGCACAGAGACCTGGAGAGCTCGCTACGTGCTGTAATCTCTGTGTGTGTGAGATTTCTTCAGCAACAGCAGCATTAATATATCAGATCTGAGGGGGCAATGATAAATTATTAATGTAGGCAGAAGCAGAAAAAAAAGGCAGATTTTCAGTTTTACCGAAAGAACATAAAGTCAGGCTCTGTGTTACTAGCATAGAAAAAGTGGTGTTGAGCACAAGTGTGAGCAGGAAACGGAAGCCAGCAGTGAGAACTCCTGCGCCTGAGAATAATCAATTTGGTAAACTGGTTTGGGTTTTGAATTTGGATTTTCTGGGGATTAATTTTACAACAGATTTGTTATGAGTTTAATTTTTTTTTCTTTAGTTTTTTGAGACAGAGTCCCGCTTTGTAGTTAAGGCTGGTTTTGAACTCAGCAATCCTCCTGCCTCTGCCTCCTGAGTGCTGGGATTACAGCGTGAGTCACCACGCCCAGCACTGTGGTGTGTGGCTCTGACTGTTTGTGGGCAGGAGTCTCCACGCCCAGCACTGTGGTGTGTGGCTCTGACTGTTTGTGGGCAGGAGTCACCACGCCCAGCACTGTGGTGTGTGGCTCTGACCGTTTGTGGGCAGGAGTCACCGTGCCCGGCATTGTTGTATGTTGGTCCCTGGGGACCAAACCTGGGCACTGCCAGGCACACGCCGTGAACCACTGAGCTAAATCCGGCCCATGAGGTCAATTTTTATGAAGTGTAGAGATGGGAAATATGGTGATCTACATAGTTAACTTGTGTATATATTCTTCATGTAGCCAGGACTGAGGGTTTGTTTTGTTTTACTTTCATGTACACTTACGAGGAACAATGCACCTGGCAATGTCAATTTTTAGAAGATTTGTTTAAACAATGTATTTCACAGCAGTGTGGGTAGAAGATATTAAAAATAGTTTTAAATGTGTAAAAGTCAAAATAGTACTGATTTAAAAAGCATGGCCTGGAGCTAAAACTGTCATCCTAGAGAAATGTGTAGCCTATAGGCATATATATAGTACCGTATTATGTATATAGTGCTGTATTATATATTTATGTAACAGGCTGGAGTTTTTAATTTGAAGTATTTATTGAAACTAGCAGAAAGAAAAAAACTAACTGAAGTTAACTGCTAACTGAAGGCAAAATACAACCCAGGTGAGGGAATATCAGGCATTTGTGCCCAACCTGTAAAAATTAATGATTTACTAAGTTCTTATTTGAAAAAATTAAATATTCATAAATGTAAGACAGAATACCTAGAACAGTGACTAAGTTTTTGGTTCCATTACTTGTACTGTGAAAGAAAGGAAGAGAAAAAAGATGATAGGGAACTTAGAAAAATAAAAGAATAACCTAGGAAATAAATATAAGCCTAACGTCCTTATTGTAATAACAAAAATGAAATGGATATCCCATAGTAAGATGAAGAGAATAAAAAGCTGTAATGTAACAAGAGAGAAAGGCATCATTTGTACAGAATACAGAAAATGCTTCCTAAACAACATAAGGTAAGTAAATTTACAAGAGTCCGTGTGGAAATGTAGGTGAAGTTAAAACCTTAGAGAACCACAGTTGGCGTAAGTGTCCCACGATGAAAGTGAAAAGTTGTTCCCTATCACTTTACAGAGTCAATCTATAGTTTAATATTTTTGAATATATTTATGATGATCAGCTATGCCTCTGGGAAAATTTATATGCAGTCAAATACATGAATATTGATTTAGTTAAGATTCTTTAGGGAAGAGTGAAAATGAGAATACTCAATTCTATGAGAATGATTCATCTTTGGGGCTCAGAGCAGACAGTGACGTCACAAGAGGTCCACTTCACACTGTACCTTCCCTCCTGAATTAAACTCACACTTTCTGTTCCAAAGCGAGATGTATTTTAAGAAGGTTATAAAGTAAAGCACATTTCGTTGTTCAACGTTCAATGCAAGAGTGAGACAAGAGTACTCCAGTGACCACGTCTACCAGAAATGACACTGCGGTGTTGGTAATACCGCTCATCAGGTAAAGAAATATGATACAGCACTGATGGGCAGGGAGATAATATAACTGATTAAATGTTTTCATTGATCAGAAGATCTACACATAAAATTTGAGTAACGATAATTAAAACTAGTAGTGGCTAATTATATCAAAGTTAATTTATGAAAAGCACAAGTAAACAATATTCATAAATCATCAAAGGTGAAATATTTGAAAGATGATAGTTTTCACATCATTAAATGTATGAGATGTCTACAGAGAAATCTCATGAAAGCTTTGAAAGGTTCAGCCGACAGGTTCCTGAAAGCGCCGAGGTGGTGTCCTAAAGCTCATTCTCGGAGGACAGGCCCCCCCGTGGAAGATGTGTACAACTGTCCAGCGGGACGTGCTGCGTTGCTC
The DNA here is from genome assembly GCA_004026965.1 of Petromus typicus. Lineage (NCBI taxonomy): Eukaryota > Metazoa > Chordata > Mammalia > Rodentia > Petromuridae > Petromus > Petromus typicus. Next base: position 792 of record PVIR01029365.1, on the reverse strand, counting down.
CGGCTGAGACAAAACTCACTTGTTCTGTGGTGGAAGAAGCAACTTGTCAGAGGAGGGAAACGGGTTCTGTCCCTGTCATTAAGCATCGCTGGTCATGTGAATTTCCCCAAAACTGGACAAATTATGTAGGTCAGGACGGTCTCTCAGTGGGGGCTTATGCCCAGAATGAATATGCAGGTGCTGAATTTAGATAAGATCTTTTCACTTACGAAAGTCAGAAAATCGTTCCATGAGCGTGCCTGGTAAGAAATGAGGAATAATTACACGTTCACTGCATTGTTCAAAGATGAACAAAATTGAGTAAAAATTTTTCTGTTTATCATCGTTTTTGGCGTGCTGTTGCAATGAGCAGCTGGTGTTTGGGACTTTTAAATAAGGGCAAACGCTGGACATGGTCTGATGACATTTTGCATTTCCCATAGACATGGAGCAGTGTGTGAGGTGTCCAGATCACCAGTACGCCAACACTCAGAGAGATCACTGCCTCCCAAAGTCTGTGACATTTCTGGCTCTTGAAGACCCCCTGGGGAAGGCTCTGGCTGGCACCGCCCTGAGTCTCACCGTCCTCACAGCTGCTGTTCTCGGGCTCTTCCTGAAGCACCGAGACACTCCCATCGTCAAGGCCAACAACAGGGCTCTCAGCTACACCCTGCTCATCTCCCTCACCTTCTGCTTCCTCTGCTCCTTGCTCTTCATTGGCCATCCCAACACAGCCACCTGCATCCTACAGCAGACCACGTTTGCACTTGTGTTCACGGTGGCTGTTTCCACTGTCTTGGCCAAAACCATCAC
>PVIR01029364.1:7500-21173 GCA_004026965.1 Petromus typicus | reverse complement strand
GCTCACGCCTGTAATCCCAGCACTCGGGAGGCAGAGGCAGGAGGATTGCTGTGATGTGAGTTTGAGGCTGAGCTCAGGGCCAGCCTGAACCACAAAGCGAGACCCTGTCTCAAAAAACCTTAAAAAAAAAAAAAAAAGAAAGGCTTCCTAGGAGCTGGGGATTTAGCTCAGTGGTTCCAACATCTGCCTGGCAAGCGCAAGGTCCCAAATTCGATCCCCAGTAACCATACACAACAATGCCAGGCCTGGGGACTCACGCTTGCAATCCCAGCACTCGGGAAGCAGAGGCAGGAGGATGGCTATGAGTTCAAGGCTGGCCTGGGCTATACAGTGAGCTCAGAGCCAGTACAAACTACAAAGCAAGACTCTGACTCAAAAAAAGGGCTTCCTGGATTAAGTAAATTATATATTCTTAAAATTTTTTCCTTTGATGAATTAAGGATCTAGACTAAATCACCCACTGAGATTTTTTTTTTAAAAACATAATCCTTTGATTGTGATTATTATAGCATAAAGTAATTGATCAAATACACTTAGGAGTGATGAAAAGCTAAAAGTTGGTTTTTAGTAATCATGACATTATTTTGACAACACTTAACTGTGGCAACCCATGTCTCTATGACATTTTAAAGGTGAAAAAACCCCTCAAATTTGTCTTGATTCCAAGAACCAGTTAATTCATTGAAACGTTAGTGTCAGTTAACTTTTGTTGATATGTTAGTGTCATGGTGATATAAGCAAATAAAGTGAATGGGTGTATAGAAAACCAACCAGTCATTTATCTGCTTCCCTCCCAAAATTAGCAAAATATTCCACCCAATTAACAAAATATTTCTAAAACAGGAAAGAGAAAGGATCAATACAGCAGGTATTCCATGTTAGTTTGTATGGATGGAACATTTAATTTTTATCAGCTGCTTGGAAAAATCTGAAAAAACGAGTACTATTCATATGTTTGTAAAACTTTAGCATATCAATAAAAATTGATATATTTTACAAGTCATAGCATATGAGATCTACTAATCAACTATCCCATCTCCAGAATTAAAAGCTTAATACTTTCCACAAGAAAAGAATAATGAATATCAGAAAATATATTGAAGTTCTTTTAGTTTTATAATTGCTCTAAGGCTAAGCAATATACTTTTGGAAGACAGGAGGAAAACTTAGCAATATTGGACATATTAAAGGTTTCTAGATGGGGGAAATCTTTACAATTTATTAAGAGATAAAGTGGAATAGAATGTCAGCCAACGATTTTTAAAACAGCAATTTCACACATCTGATATATAAACTGAGATTTTTTTGGAGGGGGTGTCAATGAATGCACAAGCTCTGGGTTTGCTGGACTTCCCAAGGACATGTGTCTGTAATTGGCCTTTCTCATTTCTGTCTTGTTAACAAGTATATAAATAAGAAAAGGCTTCAGTAATTGGCTCAGAGTTACTAATGAATTAATTAACTTCAGTCTATTTTACCTAACCTTTAATAATAAGAGGGTTTTTTTTGGGGGGGGTCTAGCAATAGGTCTGACAGACTGAAAAAACAGACATGCAGCAAAGCTCTTGAAAATTAATGAGAAACGAGGAAAGAATCAATGTACATTCTGCTTGCGGAGAACTGACACAAAAAAGACACAATAAACCATGAACAAACACAGTCAGTTTAAAAAATAGGTTAGAAAAAGTGGGCAAATTCAATTATAGAAGTAATTAGAAGATATAGGGCAAGGCTGCCTTTTGGGACTGTGCCAGAAAACATGAATTAATACGAGTGAATAGAAAGAGCCCATGTAGTAATTAAGAAGCAATCACCTATGGCAATGAGTACCTGAAAACAGGCTGCAAACTATTAATTCAGTGATCAAAAATATTTTTAGATGATTAATATGGCAAATTTATTTTAAAAGACTAATTTCTGGAAAGATATCAAGACAATAGCACACTATTTGTTCCTCTGGCATTTATATAGCTAATTAAATTTTATAATTTGCAACAACAGTCATTATTATTTGAAAACAGGAAAAGCAATATTTCGCCTCTTTTTTTAAAAAAAAAAACAACCTTGGTTCTAAAATCAATAAGTTAAATCCAGCTCCTGCCGTCCTCCTGTAAATGCCAAAGCCTTGATTATTACGTCCTTTCAATACGTATTTTTCTGACACATCTGCGTTCATATTTGAATATGAAGCATTTGAATGAATGCACATATTCTCCAAGGTTTTACATGTTCCCATACCTGGGCAGGGATTCCACACGCTGTTTAATTTCAACACTATCAAATAAAAGCAGTTTAATGTACTATTTGAGCATCAAAGACTTTCTTACTCAGTCAACAGAGCTCTGTTACTTCAGTACACACCATTCCTCCCCTCAGAACACAAAGGCGTAGACGCGAGGTACTGAAGGGCGCTTCACGGCACACAGAAGGCTAATGGCTTCTGAAATAGGTGATTATCAGAGCCCCGTAGAGCAAGATGAGGGTCTGGCTGGTAATAAATAACCTCGCAATATGAATTATTCTATTTCCACAGCTTTAAGAAAACCTACCTTTCATTGTGGATCAGAAAAGTCTGGAAAATGCTGTCTTTTTGGAAATAACAGGGAGTTACTAAAATTAATCAGTGTATCAGCAGGAAGCTGTTGAGTATCTACTAAGGGCCTAAGACGTTAAGGGAAATCCTGAAATGCTAATCTTGGAACATGTGTGTCCGTGTGCGCGCGTGTGCATGTGCGTGTGTGTGATTTTCTTTTGGAAGCCAATAAATAGCAACCCTTACAGGTCATGCCTTAGACATGTTAGATTTTTAATTACTAGATTTGTTCACTGATTACTGTGCTTTGGGAGGTAAAGGTATAAAATGAGTCAGCCAGGAACATGGCGGTCACTGGCACAGACTCCTGAGGGTAAATGAGTGGAGGTAGAAGACAAAGTTAAGACAGGTAGGATTTTGAGATGATACTGAAGGAAGCAGAGTTCAGATCAGTCTAGTTCTCTCACTGCCCTCTTTCATTGCCTTCTTTCTCTTAAAAGCAAACGGAATGCTTTTCAGAGGTGAAAAGGCCGTTAGCAGTCTTTCTCATTCTCTGACTTTGCTTCATGTCATGGCCATTGGAACTCAGCACACGGCAAGCCCCTGCTCCTCTGTCGCCCTGATGAGGACCTGGCAGCCCGGGAGGCAGGTGACTGGGGACTAGTCACGTGTGTGGGGTGAGGGTCATCAGCTCACCATGAAATGGTAATGCGTCAAGAAAGGGAAAAACATGAGTTAGCCTTAGAGCAACTGCATATGACAGCTGGTTGGAGCTGGAGTGCAGGCTCCTTACTAGGTAAGGCGTTCGAGGCCATGCATCTCCTTGCCCAGGAGGAAGAAAGAGGAGATATTTGGATGGAAGAAGAACAGTGATGGTAGTTTCTTCAGAAATATACCTCTATCCATGTTTTTCTTCTTTCTTTCTTTTTTTCTTTCCACGCAACAAGCTTTTCCTGAATTACAACTTTTGCCAGGCACAAGATTGGGGACAGAGAATGCCACGCACAGCGGTGCATTCCTATAATCCCAGCACTCAAGGAGGCTGAGGCTGGAAGATTTCAAGTTCCAGCCAGCCTAGGAAACACAGCAACTTGGTGAGACCTGTCTCAAAATTGGAAAAAGGACTGGAGATGTGGGAATGTAGCTCAGGGCTAAGTCCTGGGTTCAACCCTCAGCACCACACACATACGCACGAAACGATAAAAAGAGAGACACACACAATCCCTCTTCTAAAGTACAGATGTAGGGAACTATAAGAAGAGATACCAGAACTATTAGAAAGCCATGATACAAGATAGTCAAATAACTTCCCACAAGGGGAAGAGGGCTACCTGTGGCTGAAACGCGTTTCGGAGGGGAAGCAGCATTTCTCCCTGTCTTGAGGAATGACAGGTAGAGATGGGAAATATCTCAACCAGAGGAAACATTCTTGTCCTCTAATATCATCTCCATCTGCCTCTACTCTAGACAGCATGACCATAACTTATGCACAGCACAGTGGTGACTGTGTATGTACGTGGGGGGTGGCAGAGGACAGGAGAAGTGGGAAGAAGATTCCTCTGGAATCTGTAAGGCGCTTTTCTCATAGTTCAGCTTCCTGCTTTCTCCAGGCTAATTCTTTTATGTTAAGTCTTGTATCTTTCTTTTTTTGGTACCAAGGATGAAACTTGGGACCTTGTACTTGCCAGGCAGCCTTGGTGCCACTGAGCTACATTCTCAGCCCATAAAGTGAGTGCTTTTAAAAACCTTCTCATCCTTTTGACTGATTCTATACTGTCTGGGTAATGTTGGTGGCAAAATGAGATCTTCCAATAGCTTTTTTCCTTTATGTGTGGCCACCTTTGCCATCTTTATCAATAGTAACTCCCTGTTTTAACTTCCTGTTTGGTGGTTCCGAGCTATATCATTTTTATCCATGCATCTCTTCCTTGTGTACTCTTTTACTTTTCTTATTGCGAACACATTTAAGTACTTAAAAGTACTTAATTGACAAATATTCAGCAAGGCATAGTTGACTCCTCCTTGTTTCCAGTTTGGAAATTCTGCCATTTCTAAACTAAACATGAAGATGACTTGAAAGGCAAAGACTAAAAGTTCAGATGGCAGTAATTTTGCCCTCAACTCCTACATTGGTCAGTGGAGCCAAGGATATTGGTCTATTTAGTTTTCAAGAGGCTTTCAAAGGAAGATTATAGGACAACAACGTAGTTAAGGTAACTACAGCAGGCTAATCTATAAATGGAGAAGAATTTCAGACTGGTATGGGTCAAAACTTTCCAACACACAAAACCAGCCTTGTTTACTGAACATACAAAATCTAAGTTTCCACATCTCTCCAGAGGGTAAGACAAGAAAAGTTACTGTCATGCATGAACATTCATTTCATTCATTAGCTTCTTTTTTAAGCACTTTGCAAGGGACTACAGACACAAAAATGATTAAAACATGAGTCTTGCCCTTAAGGAACTTCCTCCCTCAAGAAGTAGACAAGTCAAATAAGTAAAATCAATTGTTATCATGTAACTGTGATAAGATACAGAAGCATAGCAGCCTATGAGAGCACAAAGGGTGGGGGGCTTCTAAATCAGATTGGAATGGTTGGGTGAGAAGGTAACACACCAAAAATGAGTTTTTAGGGATAAGAATTTAGTTGAAGAAGAAGGCTAAGGAAGGGAGGTGATGCATAAAATAGCAGGATGAGCTGGGGACCATCTTTCTTCAAACTTACAAAGTGCTGGCTCAGTATGAAAGAGGGGTGGGGCGGGGTGGTTAGGGCATGCCACAAACACAGCAGGCTCTGTCTGATATGCATTACAGTTCCTCCATTCATTTCTTTTTTCCCTAGCTCCCTTCTACCCTCCTCAGCTTTCTGGACAGAGTCAAGTACTGAGAATAGTCTGTGCACACATATTTGCAAACTCGAGGCTGTTGGCCTGGAGTGTGCTGGTGGGTGTGTCACACAGGTATTCACACCAGCTGGGCATTCGTGCTCACGAGGTGGGCGCACAAAGAACGGTAAAGGATGAGATCGTGAGACACTCGTGCATGTCTCATGAAGATGTTGACATTTATGGAAACGATTTCTTTCTCTCTGTCAATGTTGTCTTTTATCAGGATTTACAGCATCAAATAGGTAGCTTGTCACAAAGATCTCAAAATGTTTCCAACATGAGCAACGTCAAGAAAAGGAGCAGCGAGAAGACTGATCTGAGGACTAGCTCGCATTTAGGTGTTTAGTAGAAATATTCACTCCTTTTATAAATTCTCTGCCTAGCTGACTTCACTCATTTTTCTGGTATCAGCTTGACCACCCCACCCGCTGAAGCTTGGCCTAATCTAGATGACATCATGGCCTGGTGGTGTGTGTGTCTTTAGTACCCTGCAGTTCTCATTTGTAGCCCTTAATATGATTCCAGTTAAATATTGAATCATACAATTCATGGCTTCATTATCAGTCCTTTCCAGGAGAATGTTAGCTTCCCACAAGCAGGAAGTGGTCAAACCCACAATACTAGTTGGCATTCCTGCAGAGTGGAGGCACGGTAAATATTTTTTGAATGATTTCTTTACTTCTTATCCCAATTTCAGTGAAACTCAAACGCAACAAATTGAGATGGGCTGGGGCTACCCAGCAGAAGCAGATCTGTAGCAGCCAGAATTCTCTCAACACTGACAGTGCCTCTGAGGAGAATTCAAATGATAGGACTTGGTTTTCTTCTCTTAATGTATCTACCTGACCTCTGCAGTGCCAGTCTCGCTCAAAACAAATGCGACATCTCTCTATTCATCTGTGTCAGGGCATCTTTAATACCTCGGCTTGTTTTCTTCAGGCCAGAGTTCCCTTCATTATTGAGACCCCACTGTGCTGCCCCTGTGCCAGGCCCTGAGGATAAAAGCGCGCAAAGGCGTGGACCCGGCTGAGGCGAGCGCAGGCCTCCGCGTGAGCTGTGAGCTGGAGAAGGCTTCATGCATTTCCAGCGACCACAGCCGGTAATTACACCATGAGAGCGTCACCTCTGCAGCTTCAAGGATGTGGTCGCTATTAGGATACAGATCATCCTGGAAATCATAACTTAGAAAAAAAAATCTATCATCAACCACTTCTGCCTCCCCAGGAAAGGTGGATCCGAGAGCAGGGCTTAACCTGGAGCTGAGAGGGGAGGGAGGAGAAGGAGAGAGGGAGGAGGGGAAGGCAGTGCCGACAAGTTAGGAAAGGGGCGAAAAAGAGCTGGGCCCGTCACAGCTACCAAGCCATGCTTGGCGAGTCAGTGTGGGATAACCGCTTTCCTCAGAGCGGGTGGGAGTTGGTCTCACCTTAGGCCACTCCCTGAGGTAACTAGAAATTTCTGCTTGAGGAAAAGTTTCCAACGTATGAGGCAAAGGGCTGCAGCTCAGCTGTGTGGGGTGGATGCCAAATCCCAACTGCACCATCACACTTTGGACTTTTGACAGAGAGAATATCAAGTTTTTCTTTCCTTTTCCCATAGCCATGGATTCAAGCCAATTTTAGTTTTGAGAAATGTTAAGGGAAGAGTTATACCCCGTTTTCAAAAGTTCTACGTATGCTTGAGTTCAGATGGATAAGCTAGGGCCTCTTAGTTTTTCCAACTTTCTTTTTAAATCAAAGAAACTCCAATAGATGCAAATTGGTCACTGAAACTAGTTGTGATGCTTCAAAAGGGGACAAATGCCACAGTGATGTCTGAATACCGAGGTTCTCTCCTGTGCCTGTGAGTATAATGCTTGCTTACACATACTAGCAAAGAACACAATTAGCATACTAATTCGATTCTCTCTAAAGAATGGAAGATTCTATTGCCACAGACAGCTGCCCATGAATAGTGGGGACGACCCTTGGTCAGTTTTCCATCTGTCTTAGAGTAAGGAGTCCAGACTTAAGTACCCATCACCTCTGTGACCTTGGGTAGCTTCCTGCTGTTACTGATTCTCAGAATCCTCATCTGTGAAATGGGACCACGGCTAACCTCTGTCTCACAGGGCTGCAGCATGGATCAGGTTAGCACTCTGCTCACAATAGACACTTCTGTTTTTTAACTCTTGGAGAACCCATTTATTTGGGGGATTTTGTAGCAGGACTTGTTCAGAGGAACTGTCTTCCCAAGTCATTTGTGAGCCTCCCTGTCAGCTGTGGGGGGACTGAGTTTGCCCTGGCTTTTCGTAGAGAGCGAAGAATCCTGCAGCCATAAAGTCACAGCTTGAGTGATATCTTTGGTTCATGCAGTTATGTCTCCAAGAACAACGCAGAGAGTGGGGAGCGGGGACTATCAGCTTTAGTGGTAGCTGGAAGAACTCAGAATGTTAGGTTGACAGGTCAAGACAGCGCCAATCTTAATTGCATAGCTGCAGTTTCTAATCTACCCCCTCCCCCACCAGTTTCCTTTCCTTAGACCAGTGTTTCTTAAGTTTGACTGATGTCCCCCGTGGAGCTATGAAATATTCTGATATCTATCCTTGAAATTCTGATTTAAATTGTGAGAGGGCCTTTTCTCAGTACTGGACTTTTTTTTTTTCTTTTTTTTTTTTTGTGGTACCAGGGATCAAACTTGGACCCTTCTGCTTGCGAGGTGGGCATGGTTACCACTTGAGCTAAATCCCCAGCCCTTGCATTTTAAACACTGAAGATTTCCAAAATAATTTGTAAAGCCAAGTCTAATAATATAACTTATAAAGTCAGGCTAATAATGTAATTATAAAAACAAAATTTTTTTCATTTGACATAAATTAATCCCTCGGCGATCACATTCAGTGTCTTATGATAACTGAGCTCACTGAATGCACGCATGCTCTGTGCCCCTCTGCCTCGATGCACGAGACTTTCTGGAGACTCTGGGCCCCGTGGAATAGAGCAGCGGGACATGCTCCTGCCGTGGCAGAGCCAGCAGCCACTCAGGGAGCTCTCGGGGGTCTCACGGGGTGCTGGGAACCTAAGGAACTCTATGACGGAGTGGCTCTGAAATTTGGTTGCAAATTTCATCGTGTATATATTTACCACTGTGATTTAATCAGCAGCAGCGAATGAGCTTTACTGCAAGTGATGTGACGTAATAATAAAGTTCCAGGTGCTCGCAAAACATTGAACAATCAGTTCCGGTAAATTCAGTGCTACCCTCGCCATGGCACTGCTTGTCCTCCACCCCCATACACCGTTCTGAATGGGACAACACGATGGCGGCACAATTATGCTAGGGGACTGCCGTCTGACACTAATTTCCCTGAGTGACAAAGCTTGGGATCTTGCAAAAACCAACCTCCCAAGTCAAAGAAGTTCTTCTCAGGGCTTCAAGTTTGCAGCAGCGCATACTAATGGGGGTGGAGGACAGAGCCTGACAAAGGGGCCTCTCTGGGTTCTGCCACTCTCTTTCTTGGGGGGGGGGACAAAAAGGACCTTTTTTTTTTTCACTGCAGAAAGAAACTTGTTTACAAAGTCATACCTGAAGGTATCTCTGAGCTCAAAGTGGGGGGAGGTCTTAAATAATTCCATCAGTCTGTTCTCATCCCTAAAATATATTTCACATACATGTCTAGTGTACATGCAAAACTTTTAGAAAAATAAGATCCAAAGTACAAGCAACAGATACTAGAGACATAGTAGAGTTTTTCCTGGTACTTGGGTTGGTTGTGCTCTAGCCAGTAGTTTTAATGTCTTCTCCCAAAGAAGACGAAGGAATGAATACTTCCTGGAGGTTGTTCACTTGTTAAGTGAAACTTTCTAGCTGCGTGAAGAGAGAAGTTACTAGTTAGGTAGTCTAGCCCACCATTAAATTTTTTAAAAAATTATCGATCCTAATGAAAATGAGTCTTGAATTGGAAGCCTGGAAAAGGAAGAGCGGTTGTCATTAGGTGATTGTTGTCATGATCCTGTTGCTGATGTCGGGGAAGTTCCCTGAGAAATGTTTTCCAAGCAGGGCTGTGCAGAAGGGAGCACACTGCTTTGCATTCTGAGAACACTGAGTTATTTTGAATATCACTTGACAGTTAGTTCTTAAAGTCATTTTTCTGCTTTTAAGAAACTAGACTATAAAATAAAGGATGAGAGATTTGTGAAGAACTTAGTATATTCAAAGTGAAATCACTTGGGTTCTGTTCTTAATTCTGCTACCAATTATTCTATTTAAAACAGATTTATTATTCTATACTTTAGTGACTCAATTTTGATTCCAATATTTCAATGTATATGGAGTCCTTTGAGTGAAATGAGGAAAGATCCTATTTTGTATAGTACCACAGCCTGAGCTGGACAAGCACACTAAGATCTATATCTGCTGATTTTCCATATTGCTGTTTGGCAAGCGTCATGGCAGGTCTCCTCTGACTTGAAGTTAATCTATGAGGTTTTATAATTACTACCTACTACTATCAATAACACTATAAACACCATTAATAACTATAAGTTTTAGAAAATTCATGAGTGGTAGTCCATTGCTTATTGAAAAAAATCTCAGCAATGTTTGGGGAATATTTTCCAACTTGTCAAAGCCGAAATTTTTTCTGACTTCCTATAATGCAGCCCACTTGGTCATTTCCTGAGATAGAACTCTACAAGGGACAGTCTACAGTACCAGTGTTGAAATAGCATTTTCTTTTCCTTTCATCTCTCACCTCTTATTTTATGCTGCTGTTTATTTTACACGGCGTTTTATTTTGCATTGACCTTAGGCGACAGCACTGTGAAACCTTACTTATTTATTCTGCAGATAATTTCTGGCTGTGATTTTAGATCTATTACTTGTCACAGGGCTTTTATGTCACCAGAGACAGCTTTCCATTTTAATAAAGTTTCCGGTCCTCCAGGGTCCTCTCTCCTAAAGCGGCTCCCTCTCCCCAGGGCTGCTGGAGAGTTGAGCAGAGCAGGGAGAAGCTTTGCTTTGTGGACAGTGATGCCGAAGGCAGATAACTCCAGCTGTCATTACAAGATCGTCCAGATAAGGGGGACAATCAAGTAGGGGCTTACGGTCCACTTGAGTTTTGCTGATTGTAAAACCAGCCATTTTTCAATTTAAATAATTTAAGGATCCCAGCTTCCCTATACTCTAAGGCTCATTTAGCCTCTTATTAGCTAATAGTTTCTCCAGTTCAAGAGGTGGAAGGGGAGAGTACAGGCTTTTTGTTATTGTTAATTCACAGCAGTGGGTAGTGGTGTGTAAATAAAAAAAAAAACAAAACCAAACAAATGTGATGAGGCAAGAGAATAGTAATCCATAAAGCAATCATAATTGATTTTTAGAAGTTAATTAAAAGGAATAAAAAGATGAGTACTTCACGGCCTAGCATATATCAATAAGATGACAGAGAGGAACAAGGATTAGAAAATGGATCCCCAGCTAATAGCTAGGAAAGCAAGTGATGCAGCCTTTAATTGTAACTTGAAAAATCCTAAATTCCTTTCTAAGTCCTTTCCCCATGATATCTGACGAGCTCTTATCTCATCTTGTCCCTGTGGGAGGAAATACTGGTAAGGGCGAAAGTGGAAGAACAGAAGCATGTTACTACGTCCCTGAAGACGGGGAGAGAGTTATAGCGCTACCCCTGCGACCAATCTGTGGCGGCACCTGTGGTTGAGGAACTGCAGTTGACCCAAGTCCTCCTCCTTTCTTAGTGAGAAGCCTCTGCCACCCCTTTCCATTTGCAGTCCTTTGTGCTGCTCAGATCTCTGGCTAACAGTCAGTCACCTGTCATATTCATATGTAAGCAGTGTGTGTGGAAGAGAGCACTCCCACTCAAGAGAGTGGGTCATCCAAGAACTGCTCAACAAGAGGAGCTTCTTTTGAGAGGACAAGGCCTTGAGCTTGGTGTAGGAGCTCTGGAACCCCAACCCTCCTGGGGAACCGTGTACGTGGGAGATACAGTTCACTCCCTTGAGGCCACAGACTCCTCAGCGTGACGGACAGAGCCTGAGGAGGCTGGGCGCTTGCTCAGGGGAGACGTGTGCTGTTAGGACAGGGCTCAGGGAAACCTGAGAACTAACTGACTGAGAGAGGTTCTTTGAGTTACCAGAAAGACAATGATGAGATGAAGACTTTGACCAAGTACATTTTTTGCCAACTCTTGAATCTTCTTACTAGAGCTAAGGTGTGATCGTTGAAGAAGGGCTGAGGAACATGTATTATCTTCTGTTTTCCTTGTTCCTTTCCCCCCTTTTTCTTTCCTATCTCCCTCCTTTCTAGACAATACAACCCCATCTTGGTATTATCAGAGAATTCTCAAAGATCTAATTATGTAGAGGAATAAAAAAATTGGTCTGTCTCCTATTCAAAGACCTCTTCTGAATGAGAGGTCATTTTTTTTTTTCACTCATCCTATTTAAGTTATTTTGGAATTGGGAACAAGCAAAACAAACATAGACAAATAAAGATTTAAATGACAGAAACAGTTCATATGGCTTGCGCTCCATCTTGCTTCCTTCCCCACCCCCCCATCTGTCTCATCTTCCTCCCTCTCTCTTCCTGACATCTTTCCAAGACTAAGCTCTACAAGGTCAAGGCTTGGACTGACTTCCTCTTCACTGTGTTCCTCTGACTAAGTACTGTGCCTGGGTATTTGTAGAGTGATTAAATTGGTGGGCTTAACTATCCACAAGATAAAGATAAAGCATCAGTAGACACAGAGCTAGTTAAACAACCTAAAGATTATAGGTCTCTCTCTCTTTTTTCCTCCTTTCTCTTTTTTTCTTTCTTCACTGGGTCCTTCCCTTTTTCCTTTCTTCTCTAAAAGTTCAATTTGAGGAGAATTTCTTAAAATATGTCCAACAAAACATTAGCCCTGAGGAATGAAACTTTTTTTTTTCTTTAAAAAATGTTTAGGGTACCTATGGAAAAATAGTTTGAGATATATTATTCAAAGAGATCTTTATAATTTCCTAGTGTTTTTCAAGAATAAATTTTTGATATGAATTTTCTAGAGAAAGTCACACTACGCTACATTTACCACAATTATCTGACTGTGTTACCTTCCCATCTGATGCGGCCTATGGGGAAAGTAGTCCATGAAATGTATTTCAGGAAAAGTAATCTCTAAATTCAGCTTTATCTCTTATAGTGTTCTTACTTTTGGATTTGGTTCCCAAATGAATTTTTTCAATGCAAAAATAATACTCCCATGTTTAACCCTAGAGAACTACACATTTAAACGTGGCTTAAAAGGCATATTTTATGTTAGGTGGCCTTTTAAAAAACAACTAAAAAAATTTAAAATACTTCCAAAATGTAACTTTTGTACAAAAAAACAAGGTGAACGTGCTTTCTTTCAATGATGATGACAGTGCACCCGGGGACAGTGGTGGTGTCAAAGTAAGGGTCCGACGTTGGCGCACACAGGCACTCAGTTGCATTTACCACTGAGACAGTGCAGCCTTTCCCTGCAGGCTTTTAAAGCTGGACCTGGGCACCCACACAGAGTGAGGGGTACCGCAGGGGAAGCTACTTCGGTGTAGCTCAGCAGCCTGGCGCTAAGAAACAAAATCAACCTGGCCACGTGACTCAGAGTGTAACCGACGGCAAACTCTGCTGCCCTGACCTACAAGGGGGACTCGGTCAGTGGCTTTTCATGCTTTTCCTTCCAGTTTGGGATTCTTACAAGTAAAGCTAACGTGGATCACTACCACACACAGCAGACCACACAGACATGGCCCGGACTCGAGAGGGCAGGAAGCCACTCGGCCTCGCTGCCCCTACACCCCGAGTGTCCCAGGGAACCTGGGCTTGGAAACATGAGGCTTGGCCATCTTTAGGGGTTCTTTTAAGTTTGACTCCTGTTTCTAGGGAAAAGATTGAAACAGAAAAGGACATCTGTGTCCATATTAAAGCTGTGGACTTACGTGATTTTATACAGGCCCGCAAAGCCTGTAGTAATTAAGGAATACAGAACATCATCCTGCTACATGTGGAAAGCACCTTTTGAATGCCAACAGATATTTTAGATCAAGAAATAATATAAAGAAGATACTACCAGAATGCAGGCTTCCCTCACTCCTGTGTGGATACAGTGCAACGCAGAGACATGGTGGCACATTAAGACTGAATGCACAGATTATCCCTGAAAAGCTCTCCATTTATGTAGTTTTCTAAGATCCTTTGAGTTTTTAATGGGCAAGGTTTTACTAAAAACAAAAAATGTTAATTAC
>PVIR01029364.1:0-2500 GCA_004026965.1 Petromus typicus | reverse complement strand
TGTGTTTTTACAGTTTATCTCTAAAGATGTGCTATTCTAGCTGGGTATGGTGGCACATGCTTATAATCTTAGCATTTGGAAGGGTGAGGCAGGAGGATCCGTGAGAGTTTGAGGCCAGCCTAAACTCTTTGCAAGACTCTGTCTCAGAAAACCGAAAAAGAAAAAAACAAAAAACAAAAAACAACAAAAAAAAAACAAACTGTCAATCTAAACCTGCTGGATTGTTTGAAGGTCCTCTCATCCACCATCTTTACTACGGCAGCCCAGCTGGAACAAACTTCCTCCCACTCTTTCAACATGTTACAAAGACTTTGGTTCTAGACCCAGTGTTCTAAAATATATAATACTTCTTTTTTCCTTATTAATAGAATCTGAACTCCTTATTTAGTTCCCGGAGCTCTGCAAAGAATAATTCCACATGAGTACTAGTACTAGTTTTTTTATTTGTTGCAAAAGTACTACATACACGCCTAGATGCAAACCTTGAGATCTATATTATATCCTCATCTTTTAAATTTAGAATCTGAATAAACTACATTTCTCTTATGAATCTTTTTTTTCAATAGTAGTTCACACAGATATTAATGTCTTTTGCCTCTGTGATTGACTTGGATGCAGCTATGGTTCAGTTTACATGTCACCTCCTTTAGTAAGAGTTTATCATTTGAGACAAAGTGAATTACTTTTTCACTAAACTCCACAGTTCTTGGCATTATCTTTTTTTAAACCATCAAAGTCATCTTGGATTGTATTTGCATATCATTTTCCATGGAGGGGAGTTAGGTCCTACAAAGGAGGAGCTATATTACATGTGCCTTTCCTGTGCATTTGTGGGTATATAGATTCTCAATAAATAGTTGTTCAGTCAAAATATAGATTTTGCTCCTGTGGCATTCTTATGTCAGGGAGGAATTTGTATTAGTTGTAAGATCAAGGTGGCAGCTGAGTAGCTAAATAAAAAGTGTAGGCAATTGGAAAGATCAGCAGATCCTTTAAAAAGTAAGTTGAATTTTGAAAGCAAGTATTGAAGTGTTTGCATAATGAAGACTATCTCAAAGCCAATCTCTTGGAACATGGAAATTTCTCATAGAAGCATGGTTGCATTTTTAGGTCAGTCCAAAAAATGGCTGTTTGATTTGTAACTAGCATAGTGATTCCTGAATCCTCGGTACTTTGAAGGATTGTTATAAATACATATGTGCATTATTTTCTTTAGTTCTTGAGATGAACTGATGAGGTTCTTGTCTTTGCTACTTCACAAACACAAAAGTTGGACTTATACAGGTTAACTGAGCTCTGAATAAAGACAGGTGACGGGGCTGGCAAATGGCAGGGCTGGGACTGGCACCTGTCCTGTCTGGCTCGGAGACTCCTCTGCTTTTCTCAAAACTAACTCAAATAGCCTAGAACAGCCTAGAACAGCCTGACCCTCAGTCCATGGTCCCAGGAAGTCTGAATACATGAAACATATGGGAGAAAGAGAAGGATGCAAGTTTTCTGGTTTTGCATTACACAACCACTCTGGCATACCAGAATTTAAAAATATTTTGTATTTGGATTCCCTTTCTTCATACATATCCTATTAATTCTGATGCTTACCTCAATCTTCTATTTCCGAGTGCCCTGGTTTATTTTTTAAAGTTCTCTATTGATCTCCAGTTGGACAAAAATTCTTCATACTCCCCTCTCTGACCATTTAAAATAGTTGTTATGGGCTGGGGATTTAGTTCAGTGGTTCCAGTGCCTGCCTCGCAATTTCAAGGTCCTGGGTTTGATCTCTGGTACCACATACAACAATGCCAGGCGTGGGGACTCACACCCAGCAGCAATCAGTACCACATACCACAGTGCCAGGTGTGGCGGCTCACACCTGTAATCCCAGCACTCGGGAGGCAGAGGCAGGAGGATTGCTGAGATTGATGATGAGTTCAGGACTAACCTGAACAGCAAAGCAAGATCCTGTCTCAGAAAACTAAAAACAAACAAACAAACAAAACAAAACAAACAAACAAACCCCAAAACCCAAACAAACAAAATAGTTGTTACTTTAAGATACGGAGGAGTATAAAATCAATTTAGTTAAAATACTTCTTGCATTATGTTTATTTTGTTCTTTGAGACAGGTCTCGCTTTGTATTGTAGGCTGGCCTTGAACTCACCATGTAGCCCAGGCTGGCTGTGAACTCCTGGTGATCCTCCTGGAGCAGCCTCCTTGAGTGCTGGGATCACAGACGTGTGCCACCATACCCAGAAACCAGTTGGAATAATTCTTAAAAACATGTGACTAACAGATGGATGTCATATTATACTTTTGCATTTACATTTTGAAAAAAAATGCTTACTAACTTCAGTGAATATGCAAAGATGACAGTTTGGACCTTGAAGTTATGTGAGGTAAAGCAGGTATTTTCCACAGATGCCTCAATTGTCCACAGAGGGATGGAGAAGCACAGATGGTGGATGTGTGAATGTGGGAGAGACTGTGGACAAGCCAGGTCTG
>PVIR01029363.1:0-15654 GCA_004026965.1 Petromus typicus | reverse complement strand
AGGGTCTCGCTTTGTGGTTCAGGCTGGCTCTGAGCTCAGCCTCAAACTCACATCACAATCCTCCTGCCTCTGCCTCCCGAGTGCTGGGATTACAGGCGTGAGCCACCAGGCCCGGCACTGTGGTATGTGGTACTGGTTGCCGCTGGGTGTGGGTCTCCACACCCAGTATTGTTATGTGGTTACCGGGGAATCGAACCCGGGTCCTTGCGCCTGTGAGACAGGCGCCAGAACCACTGAGCTAACTCCCCGGCCCGACAGGGTCTTGTTTTGTAGTTCAGGCTGGTGCTGAACTCACTATGTAGCCCAGGCCAGCCTCGAACTCACATCCTCCTGTCTTTGCCTCCTGAGTGCTGGGATTACAGCCGTGAGCCACCACGCCTGGCATTTCTTTCCTTTGATTCTAACATGCTGTAGCCCACACAAGTCTGTCTGTTATAGGAGCAGAGGGCCCTAGACCTAGCCACAATGGTTCTTTATATAAAACCAACCATTCTCATACAAAGCATGAAAGGGTGATCAGGATTTCCTTAGGGTCCAAAAAGTCACATGAGTGAGCCAACTGTACCTAAAACTTAACAGATAGGAAAGACTAGTACAAATTAAAGTATAGATTTAGAGAAGATACTCCACTCATATTACAAAGAAAAACAGATGACTTTGGAACTGGAGACACATGTGAGAAGATTCATGCTATCAGGCTGACCAAGGGAGCAACTCCAAGAAATTAAAGAGGTGGCACAGCCGGGCAGCCAACACCCATGCGGGTGGGATGGGAGGGCAGGCCGACATGGTGGAGGGGCTCCCTCTCTGGTCTGAGCAGGAGTGAGGGGCTCTATACTTCCCTTTGATTTGGTGTATAGGCTTATCCAGCCTACGCTGGGGAATCCCACCAAGGTCCCTTCTTGCTCTGACAGACTGTGATGCTAAAGAATGCTAGAAATGCAGCAGCGATGACGGAATGAGAAGTGCTGTACTGCACTTCATGCACATTTTTTTAAATGTGAAAGAAAAACAGAATAAACTTCAAAAGTAAGGCACAATATAATGCCAAGTTATTTCCATTTCCCCTGAGATTTCAGGAACAGGTTTCCGAAAGCTCTCCTAGTAAAGACAGATGGTCCAACAAATCATGTGGGAAGTACACAAAGTTAAGTGACATCCTCAGCAGTCTGAGACATACTGAGGTCTGCTTTGAGGGAGAGAACTGCACCAGTGCAGAATGTGAGCCACCTGAACAGGACAAGTGCCAGACAGTGGGGGAGAGCGCCAAGGGATTGGCTACAGCTCTTCCTCTTTAGGATGCTAGACTCTGCTTTGCTTCATTCACATTTTAAGTGATCTTTCCACTATAAAATTCAAGTCCATTTTCTATCATGAATATATAATATTTAGAAAGTATGAGAGGAGAAGGAAGAGTGAAGAGGAAGCAAGGAGGAAAAGGAGGAAGGAGATGAAGAAGAGGAGTAGGAAAAAACAGTAATTGAAGGAGCCAGTGAAGGTCCTCCAAGTATGGTTTTCCTTGAAGCCATAGATCTTCCAAGTGAATAGTACAGATCCTGAGGCTGGAGACAACGGTCAATCGGTCAATCGTACATCTGTGTTTACCAAGCCAAATAAATACGCCAAAGGTAGAGCTCTCAGACACGCCCAGGAAGAATAACTGGAATATGTCTTAAGACTAGAGAGGCACTATCATGTATTAGATACTGTTTCTGGTTTTTCTTAATTCTACATCCATCATTTTAAATAGGAACAGGTTTCAGATCTTGATGCTTTCAAGTATTAAGGTGTTATATTTTCTTGTACTCTGAATTCATAGTCCATAAGCTATTACATATTCTGTTTGGGTACTATCTACAATTATAATTAGACACAAAGTCTTGTTTATTTAATCTTACTGTATAAAAAACACAACTGTTGCAGATCTCCTGTATTTTCTGCAAAGATTGACTTCATTTACTAAAAAAAAGAAAAAAAAAAGACTGTCTTGTTAAACATTGCAAAAAAAGGTTATCCATCATTTCTATATTGTTGTTATACTCTGAAAGTGTGCAGTAAATGCTTGCTAAATGAGTGAATAAACGAATCCAAAACCTACTTCAGCTACAGTACCTCAGTTCACTAACTCAGTTCTCTCCACAACTCCAGTCACAAACCAGACAGAACAAAGGACAAAATCAAATTTCGCATAGGGTCAACATTGAACCTAATCACTGAACATGATCCAATTCACATCCAATTTGATTTGGGATCACAACTGTAGAAAGAATTCTTTGGAATTGAGGAATCACTGTATCACAAAACACACTGAGTTACCCAAAGTAATAATTAAGGCAAAGAGCATCCTATACAGTTTATATGATTTGATAGGTAAACAGCATGTCAGGTTTTCATAATTAAGTCACAGTGATGTTCAGTTCATAGTTGTGCAGATATATTTAACACTAGAATGCCAGAAGTAGTACATAACTAAGAATATTTGACTAATGAAAATAATTCTCTTTATGTGTTTAACAAAACACATGCAATATCTAAGAAAACAATATATTATACCTAGCAAGGATTAATATAAAATACAAACTGGAATAACAAAATATGAATAGCCTACCTGAACATCTTTGTATTTGTCTCTTAAGTCCAAGAGTCGGTGATAAGCTTTAATTGCTTCTGCAAATTCCCCGACATCAGTGCAGGTGAGGATATAGTTTTCCCAGATTTGCCAGTGTTCATAGTTACACTTGAGAGCTTCCTGTAAAGTTCTGAAAGCTTTTACTCTAAGAAGGTCAAATTATTAAAGAAAGCAATAAGTAATTATTTTAATTAGAACACACCGTAGATAAGCAAATTGAATAGAAATATGAACTGTCAGTTTTCATCATTATGTTAATAGAGATTTCAGAGGACAAAACAACCCCAAAACATCCCAAATTTCCCTAAAAAATTGGGAAATTTATATGGCAGACCTTTAGTATAACATACCTACAGAGACAGTGGCTCCTCTAATCTGTTCACTGCTAATGAGGGTTTACTGGGTATCAAGATCATTATCACACAGAGGGCCCACCCAAGTTTCAGACAGTGAACCCACAATGGCCAAGCAGACACAACTGTCAGACAAGACAAACAATGAGACTTAACAGTACTGGAAGACATCAAAACAAAACAAAAAGCTCCTGGGGATAAAATTCTGCAATTTGAAGGGCAATCAATAAAATGAAGCAACATGACATAGAATACTGAAAGAGCCAAAGAAGTAATTTATATTTAAAAGGAACAGGAAATTATGAAACAAAACCAACTAGAAATGAAACAAGAACAAAGACCTGAAAATAAAAACTAGAAAGTTTAGAAATAAAAGAAACAAAATTCAAAAGGTCTAAAACTAGGCTGCATATAGTCAGAAGAGAAAACTGATGAACTGGAAAATAATGAGGAATTAATACAGAATTTGGACTAAAAAGTAAAAGAACAGCAAGGAGACAGGAAAGAATGAGGTAAGATTCAGATATCCAACAGAAATTCTAGAATAAACTAATGTAAAAAATATCAGGACACTATATATAACAGGTAAAAGCTAAGCATTTCCCAGACTAAAATACCATAGATAGAGTAAATAAAATTGCACAATATATATTCTAAAATTTACAAAGAAATAACAGTTTGAGACTAGCAGAAGTCAAGATGACAGAAGAGAATACTTCTTTAAAATGGTAAGTGAAAATAACTGTCAGCCAAAATTTTATAACCAGCTAAACTTGCCTCTCAGTACATATAAAACCAAACACTTTCAGATATGCAAAGACTAGGAATTTCCCACCTGCTGACCCTAACTAAAAGAACAATTAATGGCTCCCTTCTTGCTAAGTGAGAAAGAAACATTTCTTCAAAAATCAAACACAAATCACATAGGAATTTAAAAAATTCTCTATTCTTTGCTACCACATATAACAGCAACAACTGTGGTGGGCTCAGTTCATTTACAGGAGGGTGGGAATAAAAGAATCTTCCTGGAAAATAAGTAGCAGCCATCCCCAATATGAGGATTATCCTCTTCCTGTGTGTCCTCCCACCCTGTAATCACAAAGTTTCAAAAGTTTTTGAAATCAACTATTGTTTCTTTTTTGTTCAGAATGCCTTCTTTATAAGGAGCTTCATGTCAGGACTCACTTCAAAGTCAGTACGGTAAAGATATTGCACTATGAGTTATACACCAACCCAAATGGGTAACTTTCCCGAAGGAATGGTAGGGACATGATACCTGGGGAAATAAACTATACAATGAAGACAGCATTTCAATGAAGAGCCCTGTGATTCAAAAAGTCGTAGGCCATTTTTAGGGCATAAATATGATTGTTTTGAGAGGAGCAGTGATAATTTTTTCTCTGAAGTAACAATTTCATGAGCTGAAAATTAGCTGGAGTAATAGCAAAGAAAAGAAACAGTAAAAGGGGCCGGGGATTTAGCTCAGTGGTTCCGGCGCCTGTCGTACAAACTCAAGGACCTGGGTTCGATCCCCAGTTAACCACATACCATACTGGGTGTGGAGACTCACACCCAGCAGCAATCAGCACCACATACCACAGTGCCGGCATGGTCGCTCACGCCTGTAATCCCAGCACTCGGGAGGCAGAGGCAGGAGGATTGCTGTGATGTGAGTTTGAGGCTGAGCTCAGGGCCAGCCTGAACTACAAAGTGAGACCCTGTCTCAAAAAAAAAGAAAAAAAAAACAAAACAAAAAAAACCCAGTAAAAGGCTAAAATAAGTAATGATCTCCTCTAATCTTGCAACTCTAATTTTATACAAGAATTAGTTCATGAAGGAGCAGAAAGGCAAGAAAGTATTAGGAAAAAGTTAAAGAACAATATGCAAGATTTATCTACACAGAATTCCAAAGATTAGTGGTCTAGAAGACAAAATAGAGCATATCAAGAGCCTTACCATATACAAAACAATCTCAATAACTACAAAAATTCATTGGGATTATTATAGGTAGAAAAGCTAGTTAGAAATATGGCAGGCAGGGGCCGGGGATATAGCTCAGTGGTTCCGGCGCCTGTCTTGTAAGCGCAAGGACCCGGGTTCAATCCCCGGTAACCACATAACAATACTGGTCGTGGAGACTCACGCCAGCGGCAACCAGTACCACATACCAGTGCCGGGCGTGGTGGCTCATGCCTGTCATCCCAGCACTTGGGAGGCAGAGGCAGGAGGATTGCTGTGATGTGAGTTTGAGGCTGAGCTCAGGGCCAGCCTGAACCACAAAGTGAGACCCTGTCTCAAAAAAACCTTAAAAAAAAAAAAAGAAATATGGCAGGCAGGCAGACAGACAGGGCAGGGCCTTGGAAGAAACTCACAAGAAAGGAGACTATTACAGAAAATCCTGGAAAACAGTGACCTAGTAAGGCCTCATTCTCCTGAACAGCTAAGTCAGTGGGGAGTCAAGGTCTAGACTCACCTCCTCCCTTCCCAGGAATGTAGCAATTGTAAATTTCCTGGGGAAAAGGGCCAGGATTCTGGCCCACCTGGAAGAGCCTCCTGATGGGGAGGACCCTATATGATTTAATTTCTCACTGGACCCCATTTGATCAAGATTGCTTTAACAACTGAACTTGTTTTAATTCCACTGGCTCACCCATTTCTTTTGAATCTTATTGGAAGCTCTCACCTTAAACCCGCCTTATCTCATGGCTTTGTTCCATAAAATTCCTCTGAAAAGTGATGTGAGTGGGTTACCCACTTTTCCAGGTTCCCCTTTCTGTCTCTCTTAGGCAGAAGCTTTCTCTCTCAATAAAATTTTTCTACTCAAACCTCCATCAGTCACTCCTAAAATTCATTCTTTGACTTCAGAGAACACGAGCTCGCGTTTTAAGTGGGGAGCCAGTCCTTGCTCTCCTGTGTCAGAATCACTCTAAAACTATGACAGGGATTTTTCCTTTAAACCAGAGGTCCCCAGTGGCTTTAATATAATCAGCTGCAATCAAAACCATAATATTATTTTCTGAAGTAACTCTAGAACAAACAACACTTTACATAATCATCCAAGAGCAGAAGCATTTCATGCTCTCAAAGATATCTCCAAAAATGTCTTGTGATTCCGCAAAGAAAAAAAATTAAATTTAAAAATAAGACCAAATAAAAGAGAAATATATCCACTCTTTAATCAACATATTAAAACTCTGGCAATAGCAGTTCTCTCTCCTCAGCTTTTGGGAGCCAGTCAATTGTCCCCACTAGAACTGTTCGGCATCTGCCCTTCCTTTTTCCGCTTTCATTATCTCAGGCCTGGATTGTTACAACAGCTGTCTCCTAACTGGTTTCCCAGCCTCCAGCTTCTACTCCAGTTTGTCTAACACTGCTACCAGATAAACATTCCTAAAAATCTTCTTTCTGCATGAATTACCCCACCAAAATCTCTAGTTTTCTATTACCAAGATGATCTCCACTTGTTTGAAAATCAGAACATATAGCAATTTGACCCAAACTTTCCTTTCTAAACATATCTTTCACATAGAGCTCACAATATCCTATAACCAGACTATATTAACTCTCATCCTCTAAAATCATACACTTCTGTCACTCTGTACTTGATCACAGTGTTCCCCTTGCCTAAGAGACTCTCCTTTGTCCTCCATTCCTGTCCTTCCAATTTAGCTTGGGTCCAGCATTTAGTATTTCTGAACCAGGATCCATAGCCCTTCTCTTCTGAAATCCTCACATGGAATCCTCACATACCCGACACATAATAAGTGCACTACAAATATCCTCTACTATTGTTGCAGCCCCCTTTGTATTCTCATTTGATACTCACCACATATAGCTTATACTGTTAATCAGTTTTAAAAAATAACACGACATAGTATTTTAGTTTTAACCTCTGATTCTTAAATACACTAATTCATATTTATTTACAATTTGCCGTGTCTAGTATAAAGCAGTTTAAAAAAAAAACCTACCAACTGAGTTGACCAACTAAAGGCATGATTCCTTTTATCATGTAATCAAATTTAGTACATAAAACCAGAATACCACATAAAGATTTCAATATTTTTTATTTTATTATATATTAAATGCTTTTAAGAAATAAATTGCAAATTTAGAATTAAAAGAACACTAGTAAGTCATTATAGCTCATATAACACTGAAAAGGGGGAAAAATAAAACAATGTTTCAATACTAACTTGGAGAAAATAATCATTTATTAATTTTGGAAGGTCAGTTTTTTGTATTTGATGTACTTACTTTTGTTTTAATCGGATATAGGAAGTTGATAAATTATTCCAAGCCTCAGCATTCTGAAATGATAGAGAATCCAGCTATATACTGTTCTCATTTAAAAAATGATTATGAAGTCAATAATATAACAGTATATCATACGCTTTTTTAAATTTCATTTTTCAATAATGCTTAAAGCTAAAATAAATACAAATATATAAACTAATGTTTAAAGCTAAAATATGTAAACCAAAATTAACTTTTATAATATATAAAAATTTCAAAACTTTGTGAAGCAATGATATGACTATTATAGCACTGATCTGGAAATTAAGATTCCATTTTCAAATTTAAATTTACAAAATAATTAGAAATTTTACAGCACAATTCGTACAGCA
Source organism: Petromus typicus (assembly GCA_004026965.1). NCBI lineage: Eukaryota > Metazoa > Chordata > Mammalia > Rodentia > Petromuridae > Petromus > Petromus typicus. Next base: position 8,044 of record PVIR01029363.1, on the reverse strand, counting down.
TATAGATTTATTACAAGTCCAAGAAATGTAGAACACTGGCTTTTATATTTTAAAAGGGTTTGTCTTTTACTATCATCTTTCTTTATCAGATAGGATAGAAAGATGAGCAGTGTTTTCCAGCATTACTTTCTTATCAATCAAACATATTTCTCTACCTATTCTTATATCAATTCAAAAATAAAGTTTTTAGAAAAATGTGATGTTAACAAGAATGGTATGGATTACATCTGCTCTTTCATTTTCCACTTTGTACAGTTCTCAAGTTCCATATCTATGATTAAAAAAATTCAGTGGTTAATAAAACTCAATTTATTATAAAAAAAAAAATTCAGTGGTACTGAATCTCTCCTTCTAGACAAGACAAAGTTAGTACAGTACCAGAGAGTAGCCTTCTCACCATGAAAAGCTACAAACAGGACAAAATACAGGAAGCAATTATTTTGGAGAAGTTGGACAAGGTAGCACAGGCGGGTGATCCTGCAGTGACTCAATAACCAGCCCTCAGTTCAGAGGCATTTTCAAGACTGCAGCACAGAGAGGCAGAGCCAAACAAAGCACAGCAAGTCTTCCTTCCTCAGATGAAGAAAAGCCGGTGAGTGTTCAGGGGCAAAAAGGCAGCTGGAATCCGCAGAGCAGATTACCACCGAGGAGACATGGGTCCTACAAGAACAACTACCAAAGAGCTGAGAACTGAATGAAAATTTGTTGGGTTTTTTTTAGGTTTTTTGAGACAGGGTCTCGCTTTGTGGTTCAGGCTGGCCCTGAGCTCAGCCTCAAACTCACATCACAGCAGTCCTCCGGCCTCTGCCTCCCGAGTGCTGGGATTACAGGCGTGAGCCACTACGCCTGGTACTGTGGTATGTGGTACTGGTTGCTGCTGGGGTGAGTCTCCATGCCCAGTATTGTTATGTGGTTACCGGGGATCGAACCCGGGTCCTTGCACTTGCAAGACAGGCGCCAGAACCACTGAGCTAAATCCCCAGGCCCCTGAATGAAAATTTGAAAGTTGCACAGGAGTTACTTATGCTCCAGCCAGATGGGAGAGTTCTTATCAATCACTCATGGCCTTAAATTTAACCCCAGAGAGGGTAGACCTTAACAGACAGATTTTTATAAAGAAAATGCCAAGTTTAGACTTATCCTAACAAAGTTTAAGTCAACATAATCTGCAAGTAAAATGCAAAACAAAAAAACCTTCTTAAGAGAAGAAAAAAGTCCGGAAACTCACCTACACAGCATCTAAATACACAGCATAAAATAAAATTAATAACTATGCAAAAAAGCAGGAAATTTTCATCCTTAATCACAGATAAGATCAGTTAATGCAAACAGACCTGGAAATTAAAGAGATGTTGGAACAAGCACACAAAGACTTAACTACATTATATGTACTGATGTTAGAAGAGTTAAAAGATAACACAAACACATCGAGAGACTGTTGGGGAGTCTTAGCAGTAAACTGTTAAAAAGAATCAAATGAAAATTCTATTACCCAAAATAAACTGAATGAATAGGTGTAACTGCAACAGAAAGTGTATCATAGTGGAAAACTAAAGAAGAAAAAAATTTAAGAGCAAATAAATAAGAGCTTCAAGGACCTACTATAAAAATAAGAGGTATAAAGTATTTAAAAGTAGAGTTCCAAAAAAGAAAGAGAAGAGAGGGTGGAAATGTAGCTCAGAGGCCTAATGTGTAGAGCCCTGGGTTTATCCCCAGCATAGAACCCACAAAAAAGAAAATCAGCTGAAGAAATAATAGTCAAAATTTTTTCCTATCTGATGAAACTCTAAGCCCATAAATCAAAAAAAAGATCACCAAGCCTCAAGAAGAATATTACAAAGAAAATTGTACCAACCTACAAAATTAAATGGCTAAAAATCAAAGATAAAAAGGGAAGATTTACGGCCAGAGATTTAGCTCAGTGATTCAGATGTTTGCCTTCCAAGTGCAAGGGACTGAGTTCAATTCCATAACCACATACAACAATGCTAGGTGTGAAGACTCACACCCACTAGCAATCAGTACCACATACCACAGTGCCAGGTATGGTGGTTCACACCTGTAATCCCAGCACTCGGAGGCAGAAGCAAGAGGTATGCTGTGAGTTCAAGGCTGGCTTGGGCTACATGGTGAGTTCAAGGTCAGCCTGAACTACAAAGCAGGGTCTTGTCTCAAGAAACTTAAAAATAAAAAACGGAAGGTAGGAGTTGTAACTTACTTCATAGTTAGTATTTTTCTGTTATGAATTATATCAAGAAGTCCCCCAGAAGTTCATTACCATAATAGGAGGAGCTTTCAGAAGGTGACCATATATCCACAGGTAAAGGAATAAAATGTACGTTACATCATATACAAAAAGTTAACTCAAAATGGTCCCCAGACCTACATGCAGGAGCTAAAAGTATAAAACTCTTAAAAAGAAACAGAAAGGGAAAATCTTGATAGTGAATTCTTCAATATGATGATAGAAGTATCAGAAATAAAAGACAGATACCCTCAAAATTAAAAAACAAAACAAAACAAAACACAAGCTTGTGGGCTTCAAAGGACACTATGTAGAAAAAAAGAACATCTAAAGAATGGAAGAAAATATTTCCAAATTACAAAGGTCTTAATTTCTTACAACTTAATAGAAAAGACCTAATTAGGTATATACTCAAGAGAAATGGAAACACGTCCATCAAAGACTTGTAACTCACTGTTAATAGCAACAGTCTTCAAAACAGTCAAAAAGGTAAAAATAATCCAACTGATAAATGCATAAATGTTAGTGCCCATATCATGAAATGTCAATAAAAAATAATGAAGTACTGATACATGCTACAACATGATGAACCTTTAAAGCAATCTAAGTAACAGAAGCTAGGCATAAAGTTCCAATTATTATCCAAGTACATTTATATGAATGTGCAAAGTAGGCAAATCTGCAGAATGTGCATTAATGCCTGCTTAGGGCTAGAGAGGGAGAGAAAGAAAGGTGTTTAGAGAGAAACGATGCTGGGTGGTACCAGAGTTTCTTCACAGGGCAAAGAAAATCCAAAAAACTGACACCTCTGCTTATACTTAAAAAAAAAAATCCCTTAGTTATACATTTTAAATGGATAAACAGTACCCAAATTACCCACTCAATAAAGCTGTTAAATAGAAAAGATGCTACACTAAAAGGACCTTCCAGGAACACAATTAACATAGGGAGTATACGCTGGTAGATAGCAAAATACACATGACACTGTTGTATCATTCGACATATATTTTTAAATAAAATTTTGTTTTATCAAAATCATTTTCTAAATGTAGCTATAGTTATTAAGAGGAAAACTTATTTCTAGACTTATAGATCCTCTGCCTTGAAGTATGACCTTGCATCAAATGTATACTTTCTCCCACCACAAAATGAGCTGCTGTTCTGAACTATGCAGAACAATGCAACCAACTTAAGAGAATCTGAAGGACCTGAAACAGGAAAGGGCGGCCAGACACACTTACGTCAGGCTCTAGGGTCACACAGCGCTGAAATGCCTTTGCTGAGCCTCCATAATCTTCCAGGGCCAAATAGGCACAGCCCAAGGAAAACCACACCCCAAGCTGCAAAGAGCAAAAGTCAAAGTCATTCAAACACACAGACACAGATTAATGGGGCACAATCTAAAATTATTTAAGATACTATCAATAAACACCCCACTATAAAGAAAACTATATTGAATGTTTACACTTTAAAAATATTTAATACGGTAACAGACATACTGCTTTACATTTAGTTAAATGCTAGAAAATGAGCAATGGAGATAAATTTCCCAACCTAATTTTCAAAGCTAATCTACCTATGAAAGCATGTGCAGTATCATGGCTCCTGTGCTAAGAAAGACCATACTCTTTGTTTACCAAATCCCTTAAGTACAATGAAAGCTTTGTTTGTGTCTTTATATTAGAATCTGATACTATAAATCTGAGATTTATTGAACTTTTAAAAATGATCATCTACTACATAAAAACGGTATACAAAGTATTAGCAGATTCACCACTCAAGAAAGTATCACAAACTTAAAGGACAAATTTCTTTTATCTTCAGTTCGGCCACAACTAACTTCTTTTCTTTTCTTTTTTTTTTTTTTAAGGTTTTTTGAGACAGGGTCTCGCTTTGTGATTCAGGCTGGCCCTGAGCTCAGCCTCCAACTCACATCACAGCAATCTTCCTGCCTCTGCCTCCCGAGTGCTGGGATTACAGGCAGGAGCCACCACGCCCGGCACTGTGGCATGTGGTACTGATTGCTGCTAGGGTGAGTCTCCGCGCCCAGTATTGTTATGTGGTTACCGGGGATGGAACCTGGGTCCTTGTGCTTGCAAGACAGGCGCTGGAACCACTGAGCTATATCCCCGGCCACGGCCACAAGTAATTTCTGAAGTTTAACCATGAACAGCAGCTCTGAATCTGTGTTATTAAATAGTCATGCCAAATGTAAAGCCTGGCTTAAGTCAATAAAATTTTGAAACACTAACATTTAAAAATCAAGTAAAATAGGAAATAACTATTCAAACTGCAAAAGAATTTTTTACAACATGGAGTTTCCTTAAAATTCAATGGCCCCTATCAAAAGAGAGATAAAACTGGGGAAGAAAAAAAATCAATGAAACTAGTAATGAATTCAAATATTATGAGTTGTTTCAAACACAGACAACACAGCCAGCAAGAGATACATCATTGTACAGAAGTCTACCTTTTTTGTTTTTAAAGTCAGTCTCACTGTGTGGTACAGTTGAGGTTCGCCTCAACATCCTGCATAGCCCAGACTGACCCCTGCCAACCTGTGGGGAGCTCCACCTTCTCAGGGACCTACAGACTCCCAGACAAAGGCAAAAAGGTGGGAAAAGATCCAGGAAGCTGTGACTAGTCCCCAGCTTTCCTCAGCGGCAGAGGAGGAGGCTGCTCTGGCATCCCGCTTCCCCCAGGGCAGGCAGAGGCTTGAAAGCTTCAGCAGCAGATAGATTTCCAGCAACAGTTAGAGATAAGGCTTAGAGAGCAAACATCCCTGGGCAATTTAACACTGCCATGAATTCAGAGCAGCCATAAATAACCATTATCAAGAGCCTTTATGGAGAACAGATTGTTTAAGGGCTAGCAAGCCTGAAGAGAAGCTGTGAGTCTGGTTTGGGGGTTGCAAGAGGAAGCAGAGGACCATGCTGAAACTAAAAGTTCACTTGTCTGAATTACGGCACTTTCACTTAAAACCAAGTTCGCTGCTCTGCTTTCATCTGGTTATTTATAGAATGAAAGGAGAAGGCTCCGATGCACTGAGCTGGGCACACCAAAGTGACGCCGTCTGATGAGACCTGAGGGCTGGAGCCTCTGACTTCCAACCAAGTGGAAAGTTTCCAAATCTGTGTTACATTTCCTCAATTCTAAGGTACGCTGTTTTTCCACCATGTAACATCTCTGAAAAAGAGACGTATTTGTCAAGAGTTTCAAGAGGAACAGTTTTTTTTTTCATACTGAGCAAGGTCCTTATAATAAAGGTGGACTTAGAATGACAGCATCTCAGAAGGATGAATCGCTCAGAGACTGAAGGAGTAACAGTGAGAACGGCCCTGAGGCTCTCCAGATGGACATCCCCTGCTTCCTTCCACAACAGCAGAGAACAAATACTCTTCCTGTGTGTCATAAAATCAAACTGTAAATGAAATTTATTTTTCAATTTACATAAAAAGAGTTATTACAAAAGTTGCAAAGATTTAAAATTAACAATTACCACACAGCTCTAAAAGACTGGAAATGACATCTGTTTTTAAGTTTTAAAAACCCAGCTCACATTTTGTAATTGTATATTTAAACAAAAATAAATTTAATGAAAATCAGAGTTATGACTTACCTAACACAAAATACAGTATAGTTCTCTTTTCACTCTTCGTTATTTTTGCAGTTGTATTAATTTTCATCGCAGCAAAAGTCTAAGATCAATTAACTATTACTGATAACATATATTCACAACCCGAGATAATCCCTCCACACATTCTTTGACATCTTGCAAAGCTTTTTTTTAATACTCTGGGATCTTCTAATGGTGTATAGCTAACCCATTAAATTATCCCTCTTATTTTTCAATCAAAATCCTAGAATGAATATATATATATATATATATATATATATATATTTTTTTTTTTTTTTTTCAAAAGAAGCCTCAAAAAACTTTCATATGTCCTCAAAGTAAAGCTGAATTACTTTAGTACCACGATCTTCAGCCCAGGGCAACAGAGAGAAACAGAATGGCACTCTCAGTACATGTTCTGTGGCTATCTTTTTTAAAATGTAACAGGAAATGGGTAAAGTGTGCTTTCATAATATTTAATTCTGCATACTCCAAATGAGATTATTTCTGATTATTACTGAGATATTTTATATTCATCTTTTCACACAAAGTCCTAGGCCTCTGATGTGTATTCAATACCCAGCACACTCCCATTGGCTTCAACTATCACTGGCACATGCACAACTGTCCCACTGGGCACTAGTGTGACCTGATGGGACTGTCCCGTGGTTCCCAGGGGAGCCTCCACCAGGCCACCCTGCCTGGCAGTGAGACACGAGTCACAGCCCTGTCGGGAGGGCGTTAGAGCCGTCTCAACTCTGACTGGACACTTGCGGTGGCCATGGTCACTGCACTGGCAGCACTGTTCTACACTACCGCTATGAGGCAGGCATGGAAACCCCTGAACACTTTACGTTCTTTCTTCTCAAATCAGAGTTCCTCGGGCAGACATTTTCCCTGGCCATGAACTCCTGGCTTTCATGTCCTACAAGCACTCTTGCTCCTATTTCTACACAACAGCAACCAAAATACTGAACACCCAGTGAGCATCTCTGTGAGGGGCATGCGCTAGCACCAGTTTTCTACACATCAGTCACCTCTTGCACTTCTAAGGAAAGCTCTGCAAGGGAGGTCGCTGATGTCATCTTTGTTAGAGAGATGTCAAAAGGCCAGAGGAGATCCCTGACCCCATAAATCCAAGCATCTCCACGTAGTCAGAATGCTTCCACCACACCATCCTGCCCTGCGTGAGCCTCAAAGTAATACTATCCTTGTCACAAATAAAAAGAGAAGAGAAAGATAGTGCAGATACTATGTGGCAGAAACAGCCAATAGTTGGATTATTTTTTAAGAACTAGAAGCACACCTCTTTACCTGCACAGGTTCCCTTGACTGGGCTATGCAGGTGACAAAGAAGCAGTAGCAGAAGGAAGAGAAGAGCTGAAAGGAAAATCTCTTATCAAAAGGATCGGGCAAATGAAGAAGATAACTGTATGATAGAAAGGCTCTGGCTGGAGTTTCTACAGCACTCACTTCCCAGCACATCGGGTAGGCAAGCTTGGAACAAGCAGGCAAGCACCTTTAAAATCTGGTAGACACCTGGGTGCCGTGGTGCATGCTGGGAGGCTTAGGTAGGAAGATCACAAGTTCAAAGACAGCACAGACAACTCAGTGAGACTAGGGATTCAAAGGGTCCTAAGTAACTGTATGACCTTGACCTTGTCACTTTCTCTGAGCCTCAGTCTCCCAAGCATGAATTGATGGAAGTGGGCTGGGCTAAAATTCCAAGACATTTCTGACTTCCTGTATTCTGAAAACCCAGAGGTGACAGGGCTCAGCGCTGCACTAGTGCCATCTAGAGGCAAAATAAATGCACTGACAACACAAATACATTCATACAGTCAGCTGATTGCAAGAGCTAGAATGGAATCCATTCAGTTAGAGGCCTTAGAAATCAATAAAAAGAAGCCAATGTAAAAATGAGGCCTACGAAGGAAATGATTTGCTGAACCACACAGTGGTTCCTGGTGTGCAGTGTGTGTCACACAGAGTGACTAAAATACTTATTAAACCTAAGTTCCTAACATGAAAATGAAATAGTTTGTTACTTTGTAGGCTGAAAGTAAGCAACAATACAGAATGGGCATAAATTACTTTTAAAGTTACAAAGTTACCTTTTACAAGAGTATTTAAAGCATATTTGTAACAGATACCACTACATAATTTTCTTTTTTTTTTTTTTT